>JAVXUP010002429.1:0-132710 GCA_033070095.1 Escallonia herrerae | reverse complement strand
ATGAGTATTGCCCTAACCTTCAGAATTAGTACCTCATTCATAATCATGAATCTGGATTTATATATCTTGTGCGTGTTCAGATGGATGACTTGAGAAACATGTCAAGCAGTCATGACACACACACACACACACACATATATATATATGTCGATCATCTTGTTGCCTGCATGGCTCTTTTGATTTCGCACAGAAGAATTGAAACCAAGAAGATTGTCCCATATATATGTTGAGAGTAGTATCAAGTGCATGCACCGAAACACGGTATATGTGTATCCGAAAGATTTGAACATTCATTAGTAGATCGATCGAGTTTAATTGTTCTTTTAGTGCAATGTCTATCAACAATCCTAGCTATCATATGTTGCATATATCTATGTATGTATAGCTAGTCCCTTCACGTACTTATATGTTTCTTCCACGTGAATTTATTTGATGATGATAACCCAATTACGGGGATCTACTACAGGCGAGAAATCCATGATCCGTAAACGTTACATGCACTTGACGGAAGAGCTTCTGAAAGAGAACCCCAACATGTGTGCCTACATGGCCCCATCCCTGGACGCCCGCCAGGACATGGTGGTCGTCGAAATCCCCAAGCTCGGCAAGGAAGCCGCCGCCAAGGCCATCAAGGAGTGGGGCCAGCCCAAGTCCAAGATCACCCACCTCGTCTTCTGCACCACCTCCGGCGTCGACATGCCCGGCGCCGACTACCAGCTCACCAAGCTCCTCGGCCTCCGCCCCTCCGTCAAGAGGCTCATGATGTACCAACAGGGCTGCTTCGCCGGCGGCACCGTCCTCCGCCTGGCCAAGGATCTCGCCGAGAACAACGCCGGTGCACGCGTCCTCGTCGTCTGCTCCGAAATCACCGCCGTCACTTTCCGTGGACCCTCTGACACCCATCTGGACTCCCTCGTAGGACAGGCTCTTTTCGGTGATGGTGCTGCTGCCGTGATCGTAGGCGCCGATCCCGATGTCTCCATCGAGCGCCCGCTGTTCCAACTGGTATCTGCGGCGCAGACCATTCTGCCGGACTCCGACGGTGCAATAGATGGACACTTGCGCGAAGTGGGGCTCACGTTTCATCTGCTAAAGGATGTGCCCGGGTTGATATCGAAGAACATCGAGAAGTCGCTGAAAGAAGCATTTACGCCGATTGGAATCAGTGACTGGAACTCGTTGTTTTGGATCGCTCACCCGGGTGGTCCGGCGATTCTGGACCAGGTGGAGGCAAAGCTGGGACTCAAGGAGGAGAAGCTGAGACCGACACGGCACGTGCTGAGCGAGTACGGGAACATGTCCAGCGCGTGCGTGCTGTTCATTCTGGATGAGTTGAGAAAGAAGTCGATCGAGGAAGGGAAGGCCACCACCGGAGACGGGTTGGAGTGGGGTGTTCTGTTTGGGTTCGGACCAGGTCTCACGGTTGAGACGGTGGTGTTGCACAGTGTCCCAGCTCCTATTATTTCAACATAAAATGCTACTACTACTGTAATTGTGGGGAAGTAAAGGCGGAGTTGGGAATTGGACCTCACGGTGGGTTCAAATTTAGTTACTTGGGGTCGGGGAGTATAAAATTGACTGCTGCTTCGCTTCCATGGAAAATAAGAAATAATTAAGAAACCAACAAAACCCTAGCTAGCTAGCTAGCTAGCTACCTAAAGAGTGAAGCTGTATTGTTAATTATGCATAATCTTTGGTTTATGTCTTATTGTTTTCGTCAAGTTTGCTACTTTACATGCCTCTCCTGTTAGAATATTGTTTCTTATCCCAAGGTACTTTTTTTTTTCTTTTCTAATATCTTTCTTTGCAACTGCCTTACATAAATTTCTCGTGAATTCTTTTACTAAAACGTGACATTTTGTAAGTGAAACGTATTTCATTTGCAATTTCATGAATGCTTAAAAGTTACTCTGCAAACGTACATCTCTTTCCTTTTTAGCTTGTATCTTGATAAATAGGAAAGCTTTTGAGTGTGTCTATATCTATTTTATTTGCACAAAGAACAACGGTTCTCCCCTTTTGGACAGAAATTACAGCCTAGTGGAAACCAAAAGAAGAAAGTCACAGCAACTGGGAAAAATTTAAACACCTAGGGATAGGATGGTTCCAGTCACTTGGCTAGCACTTGATAAGTTTAATGTTTTAAGTTTCTTGTTCAGAATTACAAACTGAAAAATAGAACGAGTTTTATGTTTACAGTTTTGATTTTTGTTCGAGCTCGAACTTTCAAGTTTCACTAAAAGCAATTTGGAACTAATCTTTTTACCAAACTCACTTTTCATTTCATTGTTCCCACCAACTCCCCCTCCCGCCCTCACTCAAAATCCCCCGACGGCCCTAAACACAACAGTGATGTTGCTACCCGTAGCCACGGCATTGCTGTCACCTCTCACGTAGCCATAGTGTTGCCACCCTATTGTTGTCGACAGCCTGAACCTCAACCCACCGCCGCTACCCCATGCCACCACCGTTACCACACACACAACACACACGTGTATGTTTGTAAAAATGAAAAGTAAAAGATGGTTTGGTTTGGTTTGGTTTTTATATTCTTGCAAACTGAAAACCAAAAGTCGCAATGATTTCGAAGGCAGCACCCCTAACTAAACGACACTATAAACTACCTTGTACCATTTCGAAGGCTTGAACCTATTCAGCAAAAGGAATTATCTTATGGATGAATAAGAGGTGTGGAACCAAAGCGGTCCAAGAAACAAACGGCAGCATGGGTCGCAAAGAAGTAGAAAATGAGTTGCTGAGGGAAAGCAAATTTCATTCCCCGAGTGGGCATTCATCTTCCCTGAATATATCTTTGTAATAAGTTTCCCCGGACAATGGGCATCTCTAATTAGTTAACCATCACACACCAGCTGTAGTTGTGTCGGATACGTAAATTTTTTTTAAATGTCTAACAAGTTACTATAAGTTGTCTAGTGTAGTAGCTCTTTTGGCAAAGATTTTGACTCCCTTCCCTGTGAAGCATCTCTACATGTTTCTATCAGAAATGAAACGTATCACCTGGAATGGAAGGCCAGAGACAGTTGCATGCATTAGGTTATTACTATTATTATATATTATATTATTATTATTGATGACATACAAGGATGCAATTCATGACACGTCCTGCTACGTACTGCTAACTGCTTCCTCTTCACATTAATTATTAGGAATAATTGCATAAAACACCCGTGTGGTTAGGGATAATTGCAAAAAGACCCCGTTATTACAAAAATTGCAAAGGCCTCCCTCTACCGCTCAGCTTGTTGCAACTGTTAGAAAAGTCATCCAAATTAACGGGGCGTGCTTTTCACGCTCTTGAAAATGCGTGCAATAAGAAAACTATATATTAAAAAGACTAAAGTACCCTCTCTCTTCCCAATTCCACCAAAACCTAAACCTAACCCTAACCCTAGCCGCCACCCTCACCACCACTGTCCCAGTCTGCCACCTATGCCACCCATAACCGGAGCCACCACCACCCCGGCCCTATGCGCCTAGCAGCCGCCAGCCTCGTCACCATGCGCCGCCGATGTAACCACCACCCTATCTGCCATTTGACCCACCCACAACCGGCGCCACCCTATTTCTCATCCAACCTTGCCGCCGCCAACTTGTGCACACAATCACATCACCGCCAAACTTAATCACACAGGCGAGAACCTTACCTTTCCGGTGATAAAGTAAGAACATTGGGCAGTGAAGGAACACTAATCGCACAAATTCAGATCTGATTTGTGCAACTTGATCCATGCCTACGGACCCTAATCGCACAAATTCATACCCTAATCAAACCGATCCATGCTTGTGCCACTGCGATCTGATTTGTGCAATTCAATCCATGCTTGCGCCGCCGTCGATCCAACGCAGCTGGCCTTCTTGCACGTCCAGATCTAAGAATCTAGTGGAGGAGAGAATCAGAGGAAAAGAGAAATGGAAAAGGCGTGCCCTTTTCATTTATATAGAAGGGCAATTTTGACATTTTCTGCTATTCTGTTATGAAAATTTTACGGTGCAACACCTTCGCAATTTCATATGTGTTTATGCAATTTTTGTAACAAGAGGGGTCTTTTTGCAATTGTCTCAAACCACAAGAGTGTTTTAAGCAATTTTCCCTAATTATTATTTGAACAAAAACTCTCTCTTCAAGAATTTGTATCCACAACAACCCAAAAGCCAAAGATTAACACAAACATGACCCCGGCATCGGCACCGGCAAAGATAGAGGCCCTATTTGATGGGCCAAGACGAAATCCAGGATTGCCCATTATGACTTCATAACTGCCATTAATAAAAAGAATTTATTTATTTGTTGTCCAACCTGTAAAAGATAACTATAACACTCGTATATTAACAACTAATAGATAGATGTCCACGATAGTTAGCGGCCGGGAAATTCTGTTGCCACCACCTTTAATGACACTCCAAATAACTTTTTTTTAGCGTCACTATATAAAATTCAACAAAATATTTAACAACTAATAATTATCGCTATATGAGGTGTTGTAACTATCGTTCCACAACATTATCATCCATGGTCAAATTAGTGACTAGTGACTGCCTTTAATAGATGAGATTGAAGTAACATGGGTGGTTATGGTGATAGCTACAACCCAAATTTTTAGTGAATTTGTAAAAGCAAATTATGACTATCAACTCACACTAAACAGGGAATCATAGCTGCTTTTATACATCTTGGGTAGACATGGCAAATGGGTACCCGCAAGTACAGCTCTGGTGAGTATGGGTAGAACTTACTCCGAATTTTATGGGTAGCATTTGCTTGGACCCATGCCCAACCCACCTTGGGTCAGGTATGTTTGCGGGTAATGCAATCGTTTTTCCACCATTTTTTCTCCGAACACGCGGACACACAGAGTCGCCCCTCTCCCCTCCCCACAAAAAAAAAAACACACACACACACACACACATACACATACACACACGACATGATTTCGCACACATAATAAATAGCACACACAGATGCACACAGCGTTCGAGATGTTGTGTAATTGAGTAAAAAAGATAAATTAACTATGAGATTAAAACTTAAAACCCTAAATATTACTTACCAATGAGTATGCCCATGCCCGGCCAAATTCTTACCCGACAAAGTGGGGGTACGGTAAAAATCACTTGCAAATTTACGACTAGACAAAATGAATGCACGTACCTGTGTGTGTGTGTGAGCTGATCCGTTGGGAGCGCTAACAAAATAGGAGATTTTGCTAGCGCGATCTGGTCGTCCATCCTGGGATGGACGGCCCAGATCTTTTTCGATCTTTTTTTTTCAGAAGCTGTTAGTCGTCCGCTACATAGTGTAGCGGACGGACTTTTTTATCATATTGCCCATCCTCCCTCATCCATTACATTGTATGGGGGACAACTTTTTTGGCCTGACATGTGAGAGTCAAAAAGTCGTCTGCTACACTGTGTAGCGGACGAATTTTCACCTAATGTCATTCACAACCCCCCTGACAGTTGTCACATCAGTCCTGTCGTTGCACGACTGTTCCTTTGTCATTATCCCACCGTCCACGACACTGTGTAGCGGATAACTTTTTGGTTTTTACTGTCCGCTATACTATGTAGCGGACTTACCCACTCAAATACACACTTCGAAACTCTTATTCATTATTTTTTCTCACAATTTTTTTCTAGCGGCGTTGGCAAGTAGATCGGCGCAATTTCTTCTCAAGAAATCCTTTTCTAGTGGTGTTGGCAAGTAGATCGGTGCAATTTCTTCCCAAAAAATCCTTTAATCGTCTCATCAATCACGTAAGTTCACAAACCAATCCTTTATTTGTTCATAATCTAGAGTTGTTATGAGTATTGCGGCTTATGCATGGTTTTGATTATGTGTGAGCTGCATTGTGCTAGCGTTTGTCAATTTATATATTTATATATATATATATATATATATTATGTGTATTGCGTACTATTTGTTCATGTGATTTCACTTGTAAAATTCCTTTCCGTGTCTGTTTGTATGTATGTACATACATATATACAACATGTGAATTTATGTGAGCACACGGTAGCGTTGTATGTTTGAAAATTTTACGCTTCCAACCTTGCCGTTTTTTCATAATTTCAGTTGTAAAAAATAGATTTCAACCCTGGACCAGAAGATCCGTCCGTATTATACGACCAAGCAAATCATATCAGTACGCTCATATGGGATGGTGAAGTAAGATACTTATTTTATCAACTTTCTTATTCTTGCGAACGTTGTATATCGTTTGTTTTGCTTAAATTGTATTTATTAATTCGTAGGAAAGAGCACTTCTCAACACAGTAGAAGTATCCGATAATTTCAAAGCCTGAAAATTGAACGAAACCCAGAAAAGATTACTGCGTGGGATTGGGTTTGGGATTTTCACGCATGGGCAGATCTTTCAACACCTTGACCGGCACTTAATAGGTGCCCTTGTTGAAAGGTGGAGAAGTGAAACGACCGGTAATAGCTCCTCTGTCGGAAGCAACGAATAAGAAAACCGCTAGGGACTTCTTTACTTCGATACCCAGGATCAATTTAGCACTGGTGGTATCAAGTTGAAGTGGTTGGTAGATACCTACAAGGTTCTGCCGGATAACTACACGGATCAGATGCTTGTGCTGTACACACAAGCTTTCCTCTTGTGGGTGATGGGGGCAATTCTGTTCCCAACAACGTCGAAGAATACGGTCAGCGTCAAATATTTACCGTTGTTGGGTAACCTGCTGGAGGTTGGGGATTATGCCTGGGGTGCAGCAACTCTTGCGTACCTGTACCGAGCATTGCACAAGGCAACGAGGCCCGACTCCAAAGCTATATGTGCATGTCTCTCGCTATTGCAGGTATATCATACAAATCTTGATTACGTGCTTGATTTTTTTTTTGTTGAATTGACAAAAAATTTTGACGATACTTTATTTAATTTGTCTTTGCTCTCAGGTGTGGTCTTATGAACACCTTGCTACCGGCGCACCCAGGCGTAGGGACAGAACCGATAATGTGTGGCCTCGGTTGTGCGCCTGGGAGTACAGCCGGAAGGACAGCCACTACCTGAGGAGAGACGATCCCCATCACAACATTACGTACTATCGGGGGGAGCTCGACTCGCTATCTCTGGGCCAGATGCGATGGGCACCGTACAAACGTTTGGCGTGACGGGTGGGAGAGTCGTTCGTCTTCACGCTCTTCGGGTTGCAACGCACACCCTGATCCACTTCGAGGTCGCAGAGTGGCAGCTGCCAGATCGTGCTATGCGCCATTTTGAGTGCCTGCAAGGGTTGCCAGCCGATGCGCCGGATATGAGGCTTAACAGGAACCCACCGGGTGTCGGACGGTTTGGCAAGGCAAATGCGCACGACTTGTGCGCACGAGAAATTGAGGTTTGGAATTCCTGGCAGGACACGCTGGCGGCCATTGTGTCGGAGCCTGACCCCGTGATCAGCATCGAACAGTACAATGAGTGGTACTACCGCATCACCCGGAGGAGAGTAGCTCCAGTAAGGTTTGAACGCGGGGAGAAGTACCACCCTAGGGGTCAGATCGATGAGCAGATGGCATACAATCTGGTAAGTTGCCCAACCAGTGCTTTTAATTGAACTTGATGATTCTAAGTGTGTGTATGAAGTTACTTATTTATTATCTCTTTGGATGTAGGTTAATGCCTCGTTCGCCTTCTTCCAGAAGTTGAGCGAGCGGAAGGATCTGGTGGATGCAATGGGCGAGGAGCTTCGCCAACAGGCTGAAGCGTTGGTGTATGGCTGCGGGAATTTTTTGCGCCAAGCATCGGGACAGCCTTCGGGCGTCAGCCTGGGAATGGGTTATCCGGGGTGGCAGCCCTCTTATGTGAGCGAGGGATACACTGATCCCTCGGGACAGACTTTGGGGGTGAGCCAGGGATACGGTGGTCCCTCTGTACCGGGAATGGGTGGTGATTGGGGACCACCAAGCACCATGGGCCAGGCTCAAGCGGCATGGGAAGAATACAGTGCGCCCTCCTTCTCTTTGCTTCTGGACTCAGAACCCCAACCCCTCTCTCAGAGTCAAGTCACGCAGGACTGGGGTTTTGAAAACATCAGTCTGTCCGAGACACTGCCCATTGTCCCGTGGGCGGGACCATCTGTTGCCGAAGGAGGGCAATATCCCCCGGTCGACCCCCGAGGGCAATATCGCAAAGGGCATCCATTGAAGCCCCTAAAGCCGCATAAATGCCAAATAATCAGAGAGCATTATTTTAGCGGGTTCCCTCGGGACAAAGCGTTGTATAGTGTGAATCACCCGGAGGGCATGGATTACTGTTGCTCGTGGGGAGAAATGTCCTCCCTGGCTCCGGGGAGTTGGTTAGACAACGGTGTCATCTCTTCCTACGTGGAGATTCTGAAGGAAAGGGGTCGGGAGCGGCTGAACAAGTATCCGGACATTTTTTTGGTGGATGCCTTTTTTCATAGCCTCCTAGTGTCTGAATGGCATGAGTGGGTCGAACAAATGGGGAAGAAAAAGTTGAGCCAGTGGAGACCGTCCGCTAACCTACGAGCGTATCTGAATAGGGATAGTCCAGTGAGCGCAAGGGTTGCCTACGTGTTTCTAATCCCATTTTTAGGGAAAAGCCACTGGTACTTGGTTTGCTATGAACCAACACAAAAAGTCGTATCGGTGATCGACAGTCTCCACGACGATACCATCCACATGCCTGTGCTGCGGATGTACAAAGCCCAGTTGGACTCTATGGTAATCTTACGATTGTTGTTTAATGCTTATTGTAACTTGCCAATTTTAAATGTTAACTCGTGTCTTACGCCGTTTTCTATTTCTCGCAGAATCTATTTTGTGCCATGGTCCATGCTATCCGTGGTGTACATGTACCAGCGCGGCCAAAGCTTCATTTCCGATTGAAGAAGAGGAGGCCCAAGCAACGTAATACTTTGGACTGCGGCGTCTTCCTTTGCATGTACATGGATTACATATGTTGGTCTGAGAGCCTCACGGCGGCCGCCTGGAGTCAAGAATGCGTAGAAGGCTTTAGATATAGGATCGCTTGGCAAATTATGAAAGGCCGGCCTAGAGCGGTTAGGTTTATTGAAAATCCGTCTAAGGACGAGAATCCGGCTGAACATGAGGACCCCAGTTGACATTGTACCATTAGAATAATTTTTTTAATAAATCATGATTATTTAGAAAGCTGTCATTGGTGTGATTTGATTTGTGTTGAGATTAGTTGATTTGTGTTGAAGATGATTTATTGATTGATTTGACTGATTTGTGTTGAAATCCATCGACATTTGATTTGGATTAATTTGATTTGATTTTGATTTGAGTTGGTTTTTTTGCTCTCATTGAGAATGATTGAATGGTAGGAAACAGTTTATGCTATGCCGTCCGCTACACAGTGTAGCGGACGTCCAAAGACAGGAAAATTTTCCAGTTGAAGTTGAGAGTTTCTACTGCGCTGTCCGCTACACAGTGTAGCGGACATCCAAAAAATAGGAAAAAAATTTCTAAGTGTTGAAGTTGAGAGTTTCTGCTGCGCTGTCCGCTACACAGTGTAGCCGACGTCCAAAGACAGGAAAATTTTCTAAGTGTTGAAGTTGAAAGTTTCTGTTGCGCCGTCTGCTACACAGTGTAACGGACGTCCAAAGACCAAGTGTTGAAGTTGAGAGTTTCTGTTGCGTCGTCCGCTACACAGTATAGCGGACGTCCAAAGACAGGAAAATTTTCCAGTTGAAGTTGAGAGTTTCTGCTGCACTGTCCGCTACACAGTGTAGTGGACGTCCAAAAACATGAAATTTTTTTTCTAAGTGTTGAAGTTGAGAGTTTCTGCTACGTTGTCCACTACACAGTGTAGCGGCCGTCCAAAGACAGGAAAATTTTCTAAGTGTTGAGAGTTTCTGCTGTGCCGTCGGCTACATAGTGTAGCGGACGTAAAAAAAATTTAAGTGGGGGAACAAAATGAGCAAAATGTTTTCTAAGTATTGACGTTGGGAGTTTCTGCTGTACTGTCCGCTACATAGTGCAGCGGACGTTCTAAGTGTTGAAGTGGAGAGTTTGATGCGCCATCCGCTACACAGTGTAGCGGACGTCCAAAGACAGAAAATTTTTTCCCAAGTGTTGGAGATCAGACTTTCTGCTCCGCCGTCCGCTACGCAGTGTAGCGGACGTAGAGGCAACAATTTTTTTTTTAAGTGTTGGAGATCAGACTTTCTGCTGTGCCGTCCGTTACACAGTGTAACGGACGTCACTACTTCTGTTTTATGAAACTGGCAAAGGAATAAGTGTTTTAGCGATGGAATAAACAATCTCAATATCTCAAATGTATAATTAACAATAAAAAATCATCAATTAACAACCTCAAATCATCAATTAACAATCACAATTCTCAAATGCACAATTAAGAACTTAAAATTATAAGACAAAAATTTATTAACACAAAATTGTTCATAATTTGATTTAGGGTTCAACATTGGGGGAAAGCTTTTTCACAAGTGCTTTGATCAAACACCAGCACTTGAAAATGCATATGCCCCTTGTGTTCAAAGATTACAAAGTCCCCCTCATTGAGGTCGTGATGCTCGCAGAAATTGCTCCAACCCTCTTCGAAACAAATTTGCTCTTGGCCGCGCTTTTTCTTGATTTTAACAAGCCATGACCCCTTGCGGCTGGTTAAAGTTGCTTCGAACCAAAGTGTGGTAAGCAATCTGCAAAAGGCTACCGGTATGGACTATCATATTCATTATAAGACATGTAAGTTTTTAACCAAAGATAAAACTTTTAACACATACGAAAACACAGACAAAGAGGGATGGCCTACAAGTTCTGTATGAAACCCAGGCATCATGACCTTGAAGAAGTGTCTACCGACTGAAACGTCCCTGTTCACCGAAGCAGAAGCCATCAGGACGGATTTGTCGCAGGAGATGTGGGTCGCCGTAGAGGGGGTCGCAGGTGGGTGAGATGTTTGAGACAGAGAGAGAAACGGGAGAAAGAAGAAAGGCCGATCTGATTGCTATTTAAGAGAAGTTTGACGTCCGCTACATTGTGTAGCGGACATAAGGATTACCAAGAGTTATCCTGTCCCCTAGATTGTGTCGTGGAAATTCTACAAGTATAAGAATTTGGGTTTCTGTTGCGCCGTCCGCTATATAGTGTAGCGGACGGGGCAAATAAAAAAAAACTAAAGTTAAATTTGATGGCGGCTCTAATAGGTCCATCAGAAATAACCTTTCAGTCTTCGGTCGAAAGATAATCTCATCAAAAAAATATCACGCATTATTACAAATGTCAAACATACTTGATGGCTTATACAAAAAACTAAAGGTCCACTGCAGCTGCTTCTTCCTTATCTTCGGCGTCATCTTCTTCCTCGTTTTGCAAACCCCCTGGACTTAACTCCAGTGCCTTGTAATGGTTTCGCTTGTCATAATCGGTCATTATGTTCCACAATGCACACCTTCTCAGCTTTTTAGGTTGAGTTGTCTGTTCAATAGAGCTCTTCATCCGCGTAGATCTCTTACGAATAAACCTTGTACTCACACATAGACATTTCTGCCACCTTGTTTATACTGTATCGTCCCGATTTTCGTAGCTCTACTTTGTATAGCAAGAAGATCTCCTTCGCATGGACTTTGGCACCGTTCAGCTCCAGCGGGGTCTCAAGCAACCATCTCCTTTGTTTGTACGTAGTTGCAAAGTCTGCAGCCCTTTCTTTTACGAACAACGAAGCAACCGCTTTTTGTGCGGATGCCACGAAACTCTTCAAATTGGTAGCTGTACCCACATAACTATTGAACTTGGCATTCATAGATTCACTCATGTCCGCTGAAAAATACCTCCTCGTGTAAACGCCAATCCATTGCTCTTTGTGCTCGTACAAGTGCTGGAGCCACTCGTTGTCTTGCAATGAGTAATCCCGAACAAGCTTTTTCCACCTCTCCTCGAAATCCTCAATCGTTAACGACTTGTTAACGCACTTGTCAAAATCCTGTTTAAAGTCTGGATACTTTGCGTACACGCGATGCAGACGTTCATGGTATTTGTTGCTTATGTGCCAAGTGCACAAGTTGTGCCAAGTGTCTGGGAAGACGGTAGCAATAGCCTTCTTCATTGCCAAATCTTGATCGGTGATGATCACTTTGGGTGCTTTGAAGTTCATTGCTTCCAGCCACGTCCTAAACAACCATACAAAAGAACCCTCGCTCTCGTCCCTTAACAAGGCGAACCCGAACAGGATGGAGTGATAATGATGATTGACGCCCGTGAAAGGAGCGAACGGCATCGAGTACTTGTTGGTACGGTATGTGGTGTCGAAAGTCACGACATCCCCAAAATGCTTATAAGCTAGCCTCGAACGACCGTCGACCCAAAAAATTGTACTAACTCGATGCTCGTCGTCAAGTTTATAATCGAAGGTAAACTGCGGGTCCTCCATCTGCATCCGTTTCAATAGGCTCATTGTAGATTGAGCATCATTGAGGTCATACGCGGCTCGTCTATGGGTTCGGACCGCGTTACGAACGTCTGTCGTGTTAAAGTTTAAATTTTGAATTCCCCCAGCCTGTTCAGCAAGAACATTAACAATCTCAGTAGGTCCAATTCGCGCATTGCTCATTGTGTGAATTAGGCTCCTCGCGACCTTACCCATCTTCTTGTGTTGATGCATCTGACTCACCTTAGAAGGAGTTACTAACGGGTGATTGTGTGCCAGTTCCAGGCTGGTAATAAGCCAATGATCTTGCTTGGGTTTGTAGCTTACGAACATCTTGACCTGGCAATTTGTGCGCTCAAAGCAGTCCCGTCTTCTACGCGAATATCCTATTTCGTCATCACTGTCATCATTGCCTACGCGTGTCTCATTTTGCAATGGGTTTCTGCCCCTATGACACTCGTATAAGCGAGAGCATATCTTTTTTGTTACGTTGCTTGTTCTTGTAGTCTTTATTCTAATGCCAAAACCAACCCTCAATGAATACGCTCGAAAACATTCTTCAGCTTCTTCCAATGTTTGAAATGTTCGTCCTAGATACGGATCACTAGCATCTACGGGGACGTTGGAGCTCGACACGAAATCAGACATTGTGAAACAAGACCTGTATAGAAATAAACTACGCTTAACAATCAAATGACATTTCTAACTGAAAATATTACCTAAAAATTACCTTGGCGAATAGACCAATTTAGGATGACAAACATACCATATACATAATCTCAAAAGTGTCTCCAAATTAATAATTATTAATTTATTGAACATAACAAATTAAAATTACTAAGATAAATAGACAAATTCATCATGCCAAAATACAACAAACATATCTAAAAAAATTTGAATTTAAATAGGATAAATTTTTCGAAATTAGCGAACCTAAAAAAAATCGAATTAAACTATAATGAATTTATTTAAAGTTTACAAATTATACCTTTTTTATGAACATCATGTCTAGAACATCATAAAAAATCTAGAGTAGAACATCACAAATTAATGAATATAGTGACAAATTTCTAGAACATAAAAAAATCTATACTTTTTTGTCCAAAAAAATAAATTATACTTTACCAGTTAATCCATAAAGAAAACTTCATCATTCACAAACTTACCTTACTTGAGTGAAGCTTGAAGTAAGTGTTACTCGAAACTTGAAGGGAGCTGAAAAAGGAAGCAAGTCCGAAGGAGAAGAAAATTGTGCTGAAGGAGCTGAGTAGCTTTTGGGAATAGGCAATACTGTCCGCGATACTGTGCAGCAGACAGCATTGGCGACAACATTGACTTATGCAGAAATAAAGGTACAGACAAGTCTGGAATTATGTCAGTCGTGTAAAGTGAAAATTCGTCCGCTACACAGTGTAGCGGACGACTTTTTGACTATCACATGTCAGGCCAAAAAAGTTATCCGCTATACAGTGTAACGGACGAGGGAGGAGGGGCAATATGGTAAAAATATCCACCCGCTACACTATGTAGCAAACGACTGACAGCTTCTGAAAAAAAAGATCTGGACGGTCCATCCCTTCAAGATGGACGGCCAGATCGTGCTAGCAAAATTTCCTATTTTGCTACCACTCTCAACGGATCAACTCCATATATATATATATATATATATATATATATATATATATATATATTTGCCATGGGCCAGGTCTACCGCGGATCAAAAGAAAGATTTTCTAGTAATTACGTGGTGAAGGCAGTTATTTATATTGAGGGGAACTAAACAACGTGTTGCTCTTTAAGGATGTACGTACATCATTAAGAATTGTGTCTTGGCTCGCAGTTAAAGATTTTGTTTGACGTTGTGGTCTTGCCACCGTTATCTTGACTTTTGGTACTTAATACAAGCACGTTGATCGAACCATTCAGGATGCCTCATGATCATGAAACTCTTCACTTGTCGCTTAGAGATGATTGAGCTTAAAAGTTCTTAATATTGCAAATTACATCTATATTAAATGTATCTCTGAATTAGGATTGTAAATTAACTGATTTTTGGGTAGCTCGTTGTTTGTTTGTTTAAAACTCGTTCGATGTTTAGTTTTCATAAATAATGAACAAAACATGAATAACTTTTGTAAGCTCGTTTGTTAGGTGAGCAGAGCGTGGACATTTTAAATAGTTCATAAATATGCTTATAAGCAACAGAATTAGATGCTATATTATATTTATACATGTGTATATATCAAATATATGTTTTTTTATATTTAAATGCCTATTTTCTAAAGCCAAAATTTTAAAGGTCCGAATCCATTTTTAAAAAATTTCACCCTTTTCTTTTTCTAAGGAAAAAAATTGCAAAAAGGCCAAGCCTAATTTTCAAGACCCTAACCCATACTAACCCCTAACATCATATTGGCAGCCAACACATCTCTCTCTCACTCTCTCGCGCACGCGTGCGCACACGAACTCGTACAAAATCATGCACGCACATGTTGTCCATTACAGATCTCTAACAATAGTCTTGATTGCAGCAGTGCCGCTGCTACCTCCACAATGCATTTGTCATTTTCCTCTCTTAGCATCGCCTCTGTTGTGGCGTCGACACTGTCGCCTCCACATGTTCATTGTCGTTGAATACTGCGATGACAGTCCGTACAACTTAGACGCCTAAAGAATCGGGTATGGCGGTGGGGGTGGTTGTAACGCTCGGGGGTGTGGTGCGGTGGTTTGGGTGCCTTTTTTTCAACGACGATATTTTTAAACAAAAAAAACTAGAGAGAGAATTGATGGAACTTCTCAAACATTGGGATGAGGATGTGAGTAGCAGCATGCAAGACGTCGGGTGAGAGCCAAAGGTGGGATAAAATAGCGGGAACTATATAATTGTTTAAGTATACGGATTTTAATTAAGTTATTTCCTACTCTACGGTAAGGAATTATCTCTAAATAATACCGGCAACAAGTTATGCGGGGGTTCGTGTTTACGTGTCCCTCAAGATGGCCAATTTGTAAAAATTATAAATTAAATTAAAGTTTCAGCGTCTTAGTTGGTTAAAAATTACAAACTAAAGGAAAATTTCAGCGTTGTAGTTGGTTGAAAAAGTTAAGGTCCGGCGCAAGAGGTAAGTCCGTAACTAGTAACGAAGCATGAAGAAGAATAGTGTGAGGCTCACGTTGAATGTAGGCTAGGAGGAGCTAGTTGAACTGGGTGGGGGGCTGCAATCAATCATTAATCAGGCGATGTATAGAGAAGCAAGTGGCTGGGTATCAAATCAAATAGTGATTGATGATTATAGGAGTGATGACATCTCATCCCAAGTCTTTGTTCATACGTTGAGACTTGCTCTGTATTAAACAAATTCAACCGGGGGAGTAGCCGTTTGTTGCATAATATATAAACTCGCAGCATATGAATCAATACTTTTTTCTACTACTCCATTATCTTGGTTATTTATTTGAGTAGGAGCAACGTCAGCTTAGCTGGCCGCTAGCTACGTATACCCGGCTAGCAACCCCCCCCCCCCCCTCTCTCTCTCTCTCTCTCTCTCTCTCTCTCTCTCACACACACACACACACACACACACACCCACCCACAAACTTGTTTTACTTACTATTTCTTATCTTCTGAAATAAGTCCCATTTCAATCTTACTTAATATGGATAGAGTTTTCAAAGTGACACACAATTACAAGAACACAAACCATTTGTCCAAAAGTTGGTTAAGTTTCAAAGACTCGAGAGTGGAAGTTACTTCGCTCATGTCGCTTAAAATTTCTTTTTACGATTTTTTTTTGTTACTATTCGGGTTAGTGACAATTAATGGTCATTAAATGTCTTTAGTGAAATTTCTCCTAGTAATAATATCTAGTGAGAATTCTTAAAAGCTCTTTTTGAAATCACAAAAAAGAATCGCTAAACAAATTAACGATATTTAATTATCGCTACGCTAGAGGTTATAACTATTTCTCTATACCCTAACTATCTCATACAACAATATTAATACCGGTACTAATACTAAAGAAGGAGTACTAATACTAAAGACACCATCATCAACTCACTCACACATCAAAATGGTGTGCCCGCTGTGTGTTAACTCAATTTTTTTTTATCGATACACTTCTCTTTTAAGGGGGTGGGGAAAAAAAAAAGAAACTCAATTTATTTATTCATTCAGTAATAATAATTGTAGCCAACTCAACCGTTGAATCTGTTACAACCAAGATGCCCTGTGTCTGCAACACAGCAAAATATAAACTTCCAAGTTGCAGTATCAGACAACCCATTCTACTCCCTCTCTTTCTCTCCTCCTTTAGCTTTACAACCCACACAGACAAAATATTGCACTGGCCTTTCTCCCCTGTCTACCTGTCTCTCCCTGTCCTTCCCCTCTCTCTCCCCCCCCCCGCGACGACGAGGCCACGGTAGCCTATCTTCCTCCTTTTCTGTTTTATCCGGTATTAAGCTTCAGCCCCTGCTCCTTTTTCCTACTGAATCAAACCAAGCATTAAAAGCGGGGTGGTGTTTCACTGCACCACTTCTGTGTAATCACAAGTGGGTCTTAAATTTTGAGTGGTTTTGTGGACTAATAAACCCCTGATTGTTTTTTGTCGGCGCGAGGTCGCTTTCTGTCGGCATTGTCTGTATCCAACGACGACGATGATGATGATGGGGGATGGCACTTCAATTTCAATTCAAAACCTCAATTAAACTAAAAGTAGACGATCCCAGATAGATGCTTTTGCCTCAAGCCCTGCTGCTATGATTTGATTATTCCACTCATCATAAGGCAGGCGCCTCTTGATGCTTTGATTTGATAGGCTTCTATTCTGTTGCCTAGTTGTTAGCTTTGCCGATTGGGTCCTGATTGGTTAAGGCTGACAAAGTACATTACTGATTTCAATGCGAGAACGTGACTAAATCCTGATCTGGGCATTCATTCTATTGGAAAAGCTTGTCATTGACAAATGAAGCTGGGTTTTTTAGGGATCTTGCTTTGCCTTTTATGTGCCAACACAGGTTTGGTCTTACTGAGATTTTGTTTGCTTTTTGCCTTTTCCTCTATAAATTTCAAGTACAATTTCATTTATGCCCAGCTTTAAATGTGAATATACTATAATTCAGAACCTCAAAAATTTAGCTGCTGGGATTGAAGCATAGTTATAAAACCAGAATCTTGGAATACAATATCACAGCATTGTAGATCACAATCTATACTTTTATTCTTGGCTTCCACCTGCAAACTCCTTGCCATGACATGAGCTGCTAATTTAAGCTGATATTGTGATACCCGTCAAATACCTATGCTCTCGTTTGTAGCTTAGTTGCTTGGTACTGGTCCTATGTTTGGCATATGCATGATTTGGAGTTTGCAAATGCATCCTTTGTGTGCCCTTGATTAGACAAATGCTAATTCAGATTGAGCTAAGCATCATCCCCACGCAGTGTTTTTTGTGTAGAGTTAATTTAACTTTGATAATTCAGAAGTACACGCTTATCTGTGTATGAAGATTCCAAAGTATTTACACTTGCAAGATAACTTGATTTTGCCACGTTATGATTTCATTTTTTGGTTGATTAGCCCCCTCCCACTTCCTCTGGGTTCCCGCACAAATACCTCTTCTGTCTCTTCTGCTAACATGTAGCCTTTATGTTGCAGGTTTAATGAGCAAAAGTTCATACGTTGATACTAGTTGATAGTGTTGTTCAAGTGGCTCCCGCACCAAATGTCAAAGACTCTTGCAGCAGCCCTTGGAGGTGCTGCAGGAGCCGTGGCTTTGGTAGGGATGGTTATTGTGTTCATATGGTTCTGCCTGTTTCATAGTAGGAGTGTTTCGAGAGCTTCTGAGACAGGGTCGTCTGATCCGTCTGTTCAAGGTGACTAAATATTTCCTGAATTTTCCAAGTTCTAAAAGCGCTGCTTATAGTCATAAAAGTTCAGTTTACGATGTGTTTTGATAATTTGAAAGGTCGAAGACCCGGTGGCATTGAGTTAACCTTACGAGAAGCCAGACGTTTTGGGATAGAGGAATTGTCTATGGCTACCAAGAACTTTAACGACAAAAGCTTGATTGGAGAAGGAAAATTTGGGGAGGTGTACAAGGGTTTTCTTCATGATGGGATGCTCGTAGCCATTAAAAGACGACCTGGTAATCCTAGTCAGGAGTTTATTGAAGAGGTAACAATCACTTCTAGTTATGACATGATGGGAAATATTGTAGATTCATGGCATTTGATTGACTTAGAAGGTATGATTTAAGCTGTGCTTATTGTGAAAAGTTACTTCACGATCTTTCCTTTCCATTTTCATGTTTCCTTGCGTGTGTGTATGGGGGTGTTGTTGGTGCCCCGGGGGGGGGCAGGGTGGTAGGGAAGGATGGGGGTGGGTTTGTTAACATGAACAAACAAATAGACAATGGATACCGTCAATAACCATGTGGCCAGTGTCATAGCTTTGACATGTGAGTTTATCAGATGTCACAAACACCTACAAAGGTTGATATGTGTATTGATCAATCATTGGTGAGCATATCATGTTCCAAGTGTTAATATAAGCTCCCATAATGTGAAGTTTATCTCGATTCTCTCTAATTTCATAAATATTGGGTATATAGACGTGTATTTGTTGATCGGTAATTTATATGAGACGATGTTTCTCCTTTTTCTGTCAATGCATGTCCCCGCAGTAAACGCAACAAAGGGTTTGGCATGTACTCACTAATAAGCAAGCTCTGACGGAATATGAATTTTAATTGTGCATGATTTTGGTTTTGCGTATGGATTTGCTTTGCCTTTTCTTCTCCTTCCCTTTATGTTATCTACTCCATTTCTCACTAAGAATGCTGTAATCCCTTTAAAATGGAAAAACTTGGGTCATAAACGCATGCCTCTTTTTATCAATTTAGAAATTGCTATAATTGGTGGGAGACTTTGTTTATACTAGTATTTTTGTTAACTTGTGCATCTTTTGTTCAGCTCCTTCGTCTCTCTCTCTCTCTCTCTCTCTCTCTCTCTCTCTCTGTGTGTCGAAATATATGCGTATATATGTGTGTGTGTGTGTGTGTTGTTATTGTTTATTGTGTAAAACTATGGCAGGTACGATATCTATCCGCAATTCAGCACCGGAATATCGTGACCCTATTAGGGTATTGCCAGGAAGGAGGTCAACAAATTCTTGTATACGAGTATATACCTAATGGAAGTGTTTCCATTCACTTGTACGGTAATTTACTATCCACTCATATTCGATGCAACCCAATTCTCTTCAGTCATTACATAGTTTTTTCAATCATACGGGTGACAAAGAATGTTTAGGTGTGTGTTTCTTATTGGATGACATCGTTATAACTTTAAGCATATATGCTACCGATTCATTCTTCTACCCAAAATATAGAATGCAAGAATACATCAAGTTATTTTTGCTTCGTGCAGCGGAATCATGACATGCTCACTATCCACATCCAAGTTGTTTGCACGCAGTCTTTCACTCAACATAGTTTCAACCTAACCTTTAGTCCTTTATATGAATTTGTTAAACTCGTTTAGATTTCTTTGACTGATGTCTGCAGGTGCAGGCCAAGTTACAAAGGAGAAGCTTGAATTCAAGCATAGGCTTTCAATAGCTCTGGGGTCAGCTAAAGGTGATCCTCTGGAAAATCAGTGAGCATTTTTGGCTTTCCTGGTATTAGTTTATCTTCTCTTTAGATAAACTACCCTATTATCAATACGTCCCACAACATTCTGTTGTATGCAACTGTAAGATTTTAAACTACTCCATTTGTCGCGTATCAAACATCTCCAAATTCGTGCTCCTTGTCTATGCAGCCTCACTCCTATTTTGCAATATGCAGGTTTGGCTCACCTCCACTCTCTAAGCCCCCGTTTGGTACATAAGGATTTCAAGACTGCAAATGTTCTTGTAGATGAAAATTTTATAGCTAAGGTTGCTGATGCTGGGATCCGCAATTTTCTTGGAAGGGGTGATGTTGCGGGCCCATCTTCTCAAAAGGCTGCTGATGAGATATTCCATGCACCGGAGTAGTACTCTCAGCGTCCCAATCTTTCAAGTTATCATAATTTATGCCCTACGCTTTACTCATCTATCTAATTAACTAATGTAGGGTGAGAGAGTTCAGACGCTTTTCTGAAAAAAGTGACGTATACAGCTTTGGGGTATTTCTCCTGGAGTTAGTAAGCGGGCGGGAAGCAGTGGAATTGCTATCTTCAGACGCCAACCAAAACCTGGTTGAATGGGTATAGCAGTAGCTTTTCCAAAATACTAGTTATGACGTCTGAAGTCTGAACATGGCAGCTAAGCCTATTAATATATCTGCATAACATGTTGGCAATATTACACGGGCACAGCGAGATGAAAACTTTCATCACATCGTTTTCAGAACTAATTGCACCAAAGTTGGCAACATGCTATGAATGTGACGCCTCTCTGAGGTGCCTGCTTGATCGTAGATAGATTGCATCTGATATTTTTTATGTGCAAATTCAAGGTGCAAAATTGTCAAGACTCTGGCAATGTCTCGACCATAATTGATGAAAGATTGGGGAATAGCTTCACAGCAGAAGGCATGGAAGAGTTCATACAGTTGATAGTCCGTTGCGTGGATCCTTCAAGTGAGAGAAGGCCTGCCATGAGCTATGTGGTTATGGAGCTTGATCGGATACTCGATAAAGAAATGAGCTTGACAACAATCATGGGGGAAGGGACCCCAGTTGTGACGCTTGCGAGCCAGCTTTTTAGGGCTTCAAAGTAAGGAGGGGAAAGGGAATTTAGCTTTCTTTGCCTCCACAATTGTTGGGTGTGCTTTCTGTAAATTACCTTTTTTGGAAACATCACAAAGAAGAGATGCAGCTGTTTGATAAGTGTATAAAGAACAGCTGTATCATTTTTTGATTATTTTTTCCCCTTTGAAAAAATGTATGAGAGCAATATTTCATGTAAACCATATTACTGCGACGACTACTGCTACTTGTTAATATCAGAGTGAAGGTTGGGCTTTTGTGTGCACTGCTATCTACCTGTCTTGGTGTTTTCATATGAATATGAATATGTTTTTCCTTACTGATTCTGTGTACAGCTTTACTGAAAAATATCACTGATTTTTGTGGGGAGAAGAAGCCTTAACTTTTACATAATCAGTCCTGAACAGAACATGATTGATAGCTACATTACACGGTTATTACCTTTTATCGTCAAAAGTTTCTAGTGACAGTTTTAAATCCTTTTTACCGACACTTTTCCATCTTGAATGACTGAAGTTCACCTTTTAACCTTTTATGCGTGAACTTGATTATCCCGCTGGCCTCCTTCCATCGTAATCTCGTTGGGGGCTGGTGGGAAATCAACAGAGAGTTGGGCTGATTGAATCCACATCTTCTCCTCCCGTCCCGACGAATCGCTCCCCGAGTGCAACAGGTGCATCTCCCCCCAAAGAAATACACAAGTAACGGAAAAGAAGAAGAAGAAGGCCATTATGGCCCAGAACTGCTGTTTTCACGTGCCTTCTCTTTTGACCGCCAAAACTGGGTCATGGGCTAGTTCTAGTACGGACCGGTATGTTCAATCCAGTATTCGCACAAATCTTATGTTGTTTACTGAACGATTCCACGTTTCCTTTGATGGTCTTCTTATTTGTTTCTGCTCTAATACTGTGGGTTTCTATTCTTCCCAGTGATGGTTTGGGGCATTTGGTTTCGTATTTTTACCGAAGCATGTTATTCTTCAACAGCAACATTTCTTTCGGCTTAAAACGTTTCTATGCATTTACTAAATTCCATGATTTTTATATAGCTTAACACCTTCTTAATTTTTTGGGGGTGGGCGGGGTGAGAACTGAGAAGGAAATAGTTGAGAGAATGACCAGACAAGTTCTGGATTATGGCAGATTATCAGACTAGGATCGTTTAGTTAAATTAAGCATTCTCCTCTTGGTTTTCTTACATAGAACATTTTTTGCACTTTTTAGTACAAAAAGATGAGGACGCTCTTTTGTTTGAATATTACTTTTGGCATTGCATAAATTCTAGAAACATGGGAGACATGCAACCCCAGGAGGGTGAAAAGGGGATAATTGGTTTGCGATAGAACTGGGCTTTGTGTAGAATTTGGTTCCAACTGCCTGGGGGCGCTCTTTCCTCTTGCCTAATTTACCAATCTTTGGTGAATATAGCTTGTCTCTTTTACTCTCGAATCATAAAGTATAGGCAAAGGTTACCTGGAGAAAGTAAATGAATTCTTCAGACCAAGAGACCCTTGGCGTCACAAAATCCCAAAGCATTGCATTCTTATCAACCACTTCAGTTATTTATGTATCATCCTTTCTTTGCAAATTAAGCAGTAGTGGCAACAGCAACATGGTCAGAAGCAATGCACCTGCTGAAGCGCATTCTGCCCCCAGACATGGTTCGGTATTATGACATCCTACACTTAAGAGGTAAATTTTTTCTCAAACTTGCGGTGTTTATCATCCCATGAAAGACTCCTAGTTAAAACTTCCCATGACGGGCTCCCGATGAAAAACTAAAATAAAGTATTTAGTTATATAGTGCTTCTACTACAGCCTAAAATTCTGTCTAAGAAAAGTTTATGCTAAGGGAACTGCTCGCCGTACCCAAATTAGGAAAATTGGCTTCATCTGTCCAGTCATAGTCCCCTTCAATACCATAACAAGCTATTAAACCTGAGTGGTCCGAGTAGATGCTACAAATGATATGGAACCCTCGAGTAGCACCAAGGTGGAAGTGAGCTTGAGCAGAAAAAACCTGACTGGAGTTCTAGTTGTTCGCCCCTTAGTTGTGATTTTCTCTAATTGGTGGCTAATCCTAGGAACATGCGTATGTAGTCCATCTCCCTGCACGTCTTGTTTCTTTTTGTAGACTTGAGGCTTCAAGTATAGCTGAACTACCCCTACACAATTCTTTTTGTAGTCCCTCTGTCCAGTCAATGTTGTGAATTGTGTTTGGTACGCATCTGATATTAGTCCGATGATAATGTCAGATACTTATGTGATCATACCTTTGGATCCTTTTGTGATCACTGATCGAAGCTTCCCTTTCTGCTCAACCTGGTTCTGTGCTACACGTTGTAGCTACTTCCTACTGGCATGGTCCAGAAGGACATGTTCTCTTTATTAATGAATTGGAGGAAAACGTGACTGATATCTATGGGTTATTACCAGGATAACATCACTATTTGCCTTCATGACATGAGGCTTCAAGTATGTTGACCTAATTTGAGGGAGGTGCAAACTAATTAGAAACTTGAACTAAAATAAATTGCATTATATGTGGATGCAATGCAAGCAAAACAGTAAGAGCTACTAGCTTTACGATGGAGACAGCGAACTCAAACTAAATTGTAGAGTTAGTGATTCACTTAAAATGTAAAATGTCCCAAGTTACTGCGAAATATTTGGTTTTGTACTAAATGTTAACTACTTCGAAATCATGCTTGAACCGTCTCCCATCATTTTTGCTCATCCTGTTGCCGAAATGTGGAAGTGGTACAGGAGAAGAAAGAGGTCTAGCAAGCACAAGAACCTCGCAGAGGCAATTGGTTAACTATACATCGTATTTCAGGAAGCTTCAAACTCTTGGTTAGTCTTGAAGATATAACAGGAGGTAAATAATATAAGTCCATTCTTATTTCTATCTGTGATAAGTATGATTTAACAGTGAGGATTATGCCAATGGTCAGTGTACTTTGGAGTAAATTTCAATCCAGTCATTGAATTTTAATGTGTGTGATATTGGCCATTAGACTTTTCGATTGCATCAAGTAGGCCACTCTGTTAGCATCAACTGCCATGTGTGTGCCTCCCACATACGACTCAAGGTAGAGGGACAAAGCTGTCAAACGAAAAATAAAATGTTCAGTTGATTTGTTTTCTCTCCTTTCTTATCCATCTTCCATCACCAACATACTCCTCGGCCACCACCAACCTTTCCACGTTCACAGTTCCACCACCATTGCAATGGACTTTTGAAAAGCCAAAAAGGTAGCGAACAACCCCAAAAATCGCGCTCAATTCAAGCGCTTGTATAAATACCGGCAAAACTCAAAATGGAGTAAACAAATCCCGCCTCACAGTCTTCTGTACTGTCCATAAATTAAACATGAAAACAAATCCTTTTAAGATTAGAAGTCAAAGCAAAATTAAGCCAAAATGATGGTTCCTTACAAGAACAACATTCATTTAATTTGTAAATGAACTGCAAACCCCATCAAGTTTTCGCCATTTTCACATCTGGTGTTTGGACAATTATTTCATGGTTTTTGAGTTTCTTGTTTGTCTCTTCCTTATTGAATCTCATCGTAGAAGTTGTGGTCGAATAAGCAGTGGGGGTCGATATCCATGGCATTCACGAAGTACCACAAGCTGTTCCTTAGGATGCGAAGGGAGAGAATTCGATATGGAAGCATGGTGGGTTGTGGGAATCGCTAACTGGATCGTTCTATGGAAGGGGAATTATGGATTTATGTGGAGGAAAACTCAAACTTTTATTTGAGTGATTTGGTAGTTAGGGTTTAGATAGAGAAACCCTTATTTTGTTTTTGTGGTAGTGGTGGTCGTTGGTGGTGGCCGTGGGGGTGATATGCCTAGCCTAGAGGAAGAACAAGGAAAAAGTACCGAAGATTAGATGTTTCGTGGCAGAGTTACTTAAATGCCCTAAGCTAAGCCCATGTGAGACTTAACGGTGCTCACGTCAGCAGCTGCTAACAGAATATGGCCTGATTGGCCCAAATGAAAGGTCTAGTCACCAATATGGCAGACATTACTGAATTCAATTTGCCCCAAAGTACAATGACCCTTAGCAAGGGTTCTCTCTTTTTATCAAAGAAATGGAAAGCGCCAAAAATGTATACCAGGACAACAACCACCTTAAAAGATTTGAAAATCAGACATGGAATTGACATTCCTAGCGCTGGACATCCGAGCACAAAGAGACCTTAAGAAGATCTCTTTTTTACATTATCAGTGGGCCTACCCAGTCCTCTACACCAATGTCATTTTTGTTCCTGCCAAAGACACCACAATAGACATATAGGTCTCCAGCTGTGACGCCACGATTTCTAACCTTATCCGTGAGTCGAGCGGTGAAGAAAAGCAATTACCGATCTGGGCATCACCAAAACACCCCCAATAGCCCCCATCCTTCTTGCATTTTTATTGATCCAATGAAATGCCCACTGTATGAAAAGTTGCCATGGCGGATGATATTTAGCTCTTATAATACGTTACATAATACTTTTCCTTGTATTTTTGTATTTCTTCTTGTAGTCTCCCTAAAGAATTTGTTGTTTATCTCTGTGTGCGATTTATTTGACTGCGGTTGGGAAGATATTGTGTAGTTCTATCATGTTGATTTGGGTCCAGGGGTTATTGCTGTGTTGTTCTGAAAGTTGGTTGCTTTTTAACTTTTGGTTGCCTTGACCCTATCAAGAAAAATTTAAGCTTCGTCATCATCATCATTATCATTGGAGCTTTTGTCCCAAGCTAGATAGGTTCAGCAAATGAATCCTTTTTCTCTCATTTCCCCTGTCAAAGCACATATGCTCTGATAAGTTCCAAGCAAGTCTTTTCTCACTACTTCTTGCCAAGTAATTCTCGGTCTACCATTCTACCCTACCTTGTCTTACCTCCACCGACTTGAAACAAAATCTCTTCCTCTTACCAGGGTATGGAAAGGCCTATGTTGGATATGACTAAAGTAATCTCAAACTACATTTCCTCGTTTCAAGTGGTGCTGCCTTCACTTTGTCTGGATATCCTTATTCTACCCGTCCTGTGTGGCTGCACACCCCCATGAGCATTAGCATTTCGGCAACACTCTTCTTTTGTGTACGGTGTTTTCTAGTGGTCCAACATTCTGAAACATATAACAGCCTCACTGCTGTCCTATAGAAGTTTCATTTTAACTTGAGAGGAATATTACAATGACACAACACCCGAGAGGCAGACGTACTTCGGCCAACCTGCTCTTATCTTATGGCCGTTATGGGCAACATCATTGTCAATCTCTCCCTCTTTGTGCATTATTGATCTAAGATATCTTAAGGAATGAAACCAAATTGATTTTCAGATAGTCTATGTTCGAGTTGTTGTGATATATATCAGTAAGGTTTTGTAATTTTCATTTTCCAGAATATAATGATTCTATAAACTACTGATGGATCTCTGGTGGTAGTCCTGTTGGCATATCTCAGTCACCCAGTTTTAACTCGGGTTCAGTAAAGATGAGTAAAGTGCAAAAGAACACTAATAGCGTTGAATTGAAATCAAAGCAGAATGTCCGGCAATAATGATGTTGCATATTCAAACTTTACATTCGGTATTGAAATGAGAAGAAAAAAGAACCACCCTGTATTTGAAACGTTTTTAGATGGGGTGTGGCACCACGAACTTCTCTATGGCTGCCACAGTTCACTTTGTACTTTATACATATGCATATATCTATGAAGCACCGGTGCGGCACTTGGGGTGAAGCACCGGCACCGGATACGCGTCGGGTGCGGGTGCGGCTCGGGTGCGGCATCGGTGCGTGTCCGATTTTATTGAATTATTTTTTTAATTTCTTAAATACCGGGTGCGGCTCGGGTGCGTATCCGGCCTCTAACCACCGGCGATCTGTGACCGATGTGCAGATTTGTGACCACCGGCGACTCAAACGACCACCGGCAAGGAATCATAGAGGAGAGAGGAGACCAGAGAGAAGAAGACGAAGAAGACAGAGGAGGAGGAGGAGGAGGAGGAGAAGATCTGACTGGCGAATCAAGTGCGGCACTGCGGCCTCTAACCACCGGCGACTCAAACGACCACCGGCAAGGAATCACAGAGGAGAGAGGAGACCGGAGAGAAGAAGACGAAGAAGATAGAGGAGGAGGAGGAGAAGGAGAAGAGCTGACCGGCAAACCAAGTGTGGCGTTGCGGCGTGTGGTGCTGCGGCGCCGTGCAGTTCTGTGGGGAGAAAATGTGCATCGATGTTATCGATGCTGGTGTGGCCGAAGTCAACAGATATAAAAGACTTTTGACATTTCATTTTTGTACCCACTTATCAACTTATGTTTTAAATCAGCCCCAATATTTCAAAGAAATAATAATATTACACATGCAACTTCATTGTGTTCACTTATACAATTTCATTATTTACAAAACAGTCCAAACTTAAGAAATTATCACTAATTTAGTTGAAAACTTCCAAATTTAAGAAGCAACCCATTAAACTTAATAAACTCTCACTATTTTAGTTGGAATATTTATGCCTTTTTACATATATAAGTGTATATAGTTAAAAAAATATTTATAAAATCTGTCGTATCCCCGCCGCACCCGTATCCTAAAATTTTCAAAAATCCGGTATCCGCGTATCCGCACCCGTATCGTATCCGCACCCGCACCCGCATCCGTGCTTCTTAGGCATATATACATATGTCCTCTTATGTAGGCATGAATACGGATATGTATGAGTATGCACATTATACCTGTGTTAGATATTGACCTTAAACATCCTTATAAATGTACATACTAACATAAGAGCATGAATATGGCTATGTATGAATGTGCACATTATACCTGTGTTAGATATTGACCTTAAACATCCTTATAAATGTACATACTAATAGAAGATGTTATGTTTATGAATGTGGATGCATGGCGGCGGCGGCAGCAGCAGCAGCGAAGAAAGCGTCTATTGCTCACTGATGACACACAAAATATGTCTGTATAGGCGAATGTCTTCCTTTTTGCATTCTAACTAGCTATTTTGTTGTTTTGGGAGAAATAAGTAAAATAAAGCATTAGCAAAATTTACCATTTCTTTCCTCTGGTCCATGACTAGTTTTCTTCTTATGATCTTAAGGCGAATGCTGCACCTTAGAAAGGGAAGTATGTGGTAGCGGTCTAGTGCAATTCCGGGGTTTGGATTTCCCTTTATTGCAACTATCTATTTGTATGTTAAGAGCAGAAATCACCGTTATTATCTCATGGTTTTACTAGTTGTGCAGAACTATTGAATTTGTAAACTCTTTCCCTGATATATTACGTAAGGGGCGAATAATGAAGTATGAAAACTTCATGCAGCTGGATGACAGTATGGATGTGAAGTTGACACGTGGAGATACAACACCATCACGCTCATAAGGTTCTAGTCTTGAATTATGATACTATCATGTGTGTGTGTAGTATACACAATTACATAGTCATCTAGAAGACATGTCTAGATCTACTTTGTTTGCTTTTCATGACGTCATGTCCCTCACATTCTGTAGCTTTTGTTTCAAGCATCGAACTCTTCTCCCTGCCTCCATAACCGTATGCTTCAAAATTTTCATGTGTATGTGTACTTATTTGCAGTATTGGTCGCTCCTATATCTAAACATGCCATGATGTCGCTTGACCTTCTTTATTTCTCTCCAATGTTCTGCGGAATTGGTTGTTTGGAACATTTTTGACATTTTCCCCGGGATTCCTGTTTATAAATGTGGAAAACTATTACCGTGTATGTCATTGTAATGCTGCAGGGGTTAGCAGAGTGCTTGGAGTGAAATATATGTTGCTTTCAGTGCTGTTGCTGTTGCAGGTAAGCTAACAAAGAAATCATGTCATTTAGGTTTGTTGTATTTTGTGTTGTCCAAATCCAAAGGGCAAGCATATTGCTTTAATATATAGGGATGCTTCTTTTGGTCGTCTATTGGGCACTTAAGAATTAATGTTTGACATATCAAGCAGTTATACCCGTTGGTTGGGTACATGTAGATTCACATTGTATGTATGTAGGTACTAGGTAGCATCACCATGTAGTACTACTACTTACCAAGTGATTGGGGGATAAATGCCTGGCACGCACAGCCGAGCACGGAGAAGGCAGTGTGTGTGTGTGTGTCCAAGTGGGAATCTTTATATTCAATTGGCTTTTTGGTTTCTTTAGTTGTAAATTATTTACTAATATTATAAGGACCCCTCCATCCGCAATTCTGTGTGCCATCCCATAATTGTATGAAGTGCATGACACTAGTACACATCACATCATTGAACACACTGCGTCAATCTTCAAAACACTTGTTTTTACTATTTGCATACAGTCAACAACAGTAACGGGCACACCCACCCTACACAGAGACAGGGAGAGAGAGAGTGAGGATGCATGCTGAATTTGTATATGGTGGATGATTTTGAAGCGTCCAAGCACAAGTTGAAGAGGAAGGGTGCATATGCATATGTGAATATGTACATCCGACTTCTCTTCCTTCTCCGGTTGTTTCCTACCACCTCCACCACCAGTTTTGTCGCATCACCACCCAGCTCCACCACCACCTCCACCTCCACCTCCAATTCAAACCTTTCCTCTCTCTCGTCCCTCTTTTCACCGTATTCACAAATCCACAGCCATAACCAACACGTGCTTATCCTAAAAAGACCATCAAAGTTCATCACTGTCAAAATCACCCGGCTCACACACCACCACTAACAACCCATCATTCACAACTCCTGGACCTATTAGAGGTGTCAAAGGGCCGGGCTTGGGCCGGCCCAGCCTGGGCCCAGAGGGCCAAAAAAAGGGTCAGGCCATTTAGGGCTTCGGGCCTTGGAAACCGGGCCGTGCCCAAATATAGGAAATGGAGGCCCTGTCTTGGCCCAAGCCCTAAGCCATAACTTTAGGGCCGGCCCAGGCCTTTTTTTAAAATTTTCTTTTTTGTGCTTCGAAAATATTAATTCACAAAATAAATGAAATTGATAAGCCTTAAATCATTCAATATCTCTCTCGTGGCTAATGAAGTGCCTTAGAACTCTACTTTTACTCTATTTGAGAATATTGATTTGCAAAAAAGAGTAATTTTGTTCGCAAAAAGACAATCTTTTCACAGAAAAAAATATAACTTTTAGTCATGAAGGTTTTTTATTTTCTAAACTCAACCATGGATACCTAAATTTTTTTTTTGCCAATGATATCTCTAAAAATTTTCACTCCAATATACCTCTAGCTTTACATTTTCATAGTATTAAGTATCTCATTAGAAGCATGCATACTTTCTAGAGTTATGTTCCCAATTTTCATTACTTAATTGTGTTGTTTCTAGTTCCTAGACAAACAAACATATATTTTTTCTTCATAATTTCATGAAACTAATACAGAGGAGCCTTGCAAGTAAAAGTAGATAAAGTAGTAGGAACTATCATCATGAGCTGAAAAAAAATGTGCATGTCCAAAACGTTAAATAAAAAGAGAAAAATATGAGGTAGAGAGAGAATGAGGCGCTAGAAAAAAAATGTAAGTAATACAAAATGGTTTAGGCCAAAGGACTGGGCCAGAATAGGGCCGAAAAGAGGGCCAGAACTGGGCCGAGGGCAGGGCCAGATTTGGAAAATATTAGGCCTGACCCTAGCCCTAACCCAAGGCCCTATGTGTTAGGGCCAGCATTATTCACCTTTGCCCGGCCCTTTTGACATCTCTAGGACCTATCAGTCAACACCACTCGTAATGAACAAAAAAACTCCGAGTAATGCAGAAATGATCTTAATCATTACTTTACCATATCACGACCGCGACCACCACCATTATAGTATTATTCTAACTCACAATCACTACCCTAAAACCGCCACCTTTACCCATGCGCAAAATCCCACCATCATACTACCCCTAATCTTGTCGTCAATCTTTTACAAGTCTGTTTATTTCCGAAACTCATTTGCAAATCCATTAACTCGATCTTGCGTAAGTTCTGGTGGACAGGGTTGGATCTTTCATCATCAGTATATTGGATAAGCTGGAAGGCCTTATGTGCACCAAAATTGGCAGGGGGACTAGGTTTCAAGGAAATAAGGTTATCTAATCTAACTCTTCTAGCCAAAACCAGTTGGAGAATTTTCAAGGAACCTGAGAGTTTACTGGCACGGGTACTTACTAGAAAATACTGCATCCGCTCTAACTTTAGAAATTGTTCTTCCAAAGGCAATATCTCCTGGGGATGGAGGGGAGTTCTCGTTAGTCGCCATGTCATTACCTCGGGTCTTCGATGGTAGGTTGGTAATGGCTCAAAGATATCGATTTGGAATGATGTTTGGATTCCAAATGAGGAAACCCCCCATCTTATTATTCTAGCTAACAATACCAATCACCCTGCCTCTATTGTCAAAGATCTCATTCATAACAACATCAGGGACTCTTGCTTGATCAATTTCCTTTTTCACGTTGACATCGCTATTATGATTCAAGCCATTCATATATTGCCTCAAATTGATGATACTTTGGTGTGGCGGTATACAAAGAACGGTGACTACTCTGTCGCGTCCACCTATCATATGTTATATCACCAACTTTGAAAATTGCCTCCATCGTGATCGTCAATTGTCTGCTCCACCTGTTAACCCTAAAATATGGAAGGATGTATGGTCATTACCAATCCCATTAAAATTGAGTTTTTTCCTATGGCAGCTTCTGTGGAGTAGACTCCCGTTATACTTCAATCTCCGCCGCTCGAAAATCTCAAATTCCGACCTTTGCCCTATTTGTCAAAACTACAGAGAGACAACCGACCATCTTTTCTTCTCTTGTCCGGTAGTTAGATCAATCTAGTTTGGAGGTTTGGCAGGTCTACATAGTCAAAATGTGGGACACTCCTTTAGCGATTGGCTAAATCTTGGCTCATAAACCCTGCATGTTGTGGTATTTTACTACCAAAATCAATTCATATTATCTCCACCATGTGGACCATTTGGAAGCATAGAAATAATCTCGTCTTCAAACAAATCCCCTTCCAACCCGTTTCGGCCATCCATATTATTGCATCCCTCACCCAACACTTTTGCGAAGCTTTTACAATCAAGAAATCCTCTAATTTGCACATCTCAAATAGAGTTATTCCCTTGCGGAGCAACAGAGTGAGATGGTGTAACTCCAGCTCCGGCCAGGTCCGAGATAGAGTTCATGAGCGAGTTGTACCATCCTCCTTGCTTATTGCATGATTCCCAGTTAAACCCCGTGGAAGAAGAGAACTATGTGAACAATACTGCGAACACAAAAAAATTGTTGGTTCTGAACATGTTAAACATTGAACCCATTTTATGTTCCTATTTTCTGTCACACACAGAAACACAACATAAACATAGGAAAACAATGCCAATGTAGAAACATTTCTTTTCCTCTTTCAAAAAATAAAATTTAGAAAACTATACAAATCAAAACCTATAACGTCTTTAGCTGTTGAAATATTTAGGCTTTGATTTGTATTTTTCACAACAAAATATTAATAATATCAAGAGATTAAACATAGCAAAATAATAACAAATAATAGAAAGTAATTTTATATGAACTCTTGATAAAATCATGCAATCTAGATTATTAAAAGGATGTGAAAATAGCTCGCCCGTGAGAGTCGTGACAGAGTCACTGTCCTAAAGACATTATCGCCTCCCTACGTGCAGGTCTTGACGACAGATAATGTCTCCAAGATAAAACACATTAACGCAGTTATGTCTCCTCCATGTGCACGTCCACAGGAAGACGGTATGAACAAGTCCACGATTACGTTGCCCAAATATAAAAATATATATAATAGATATAGAAGAAAAATATTGTGATAGTAGAGAAAAAAGGATTAAGTTTGGAAGCATATTTGTTTCTTGTCTTCTATGTCACACCCCATGGCCTTATATATTTGACCAAACATAATTCATTTATTGGCCACATAAGTAAGATTAAAAGCATTTGTAACTCATGAAATAATCATAATCATTCCCAATAATGCTAAATAATAAAGTATATTATATACGCCATAAACACATTTGAGTTAATAATATTCATTATTGCATTTGTAACTCATTTCATAATTTACATGTAAATAAATACATATAGCCATAAATTGCAATATAATAACAATGCTATAATGTATATTTTATTTTATTAAAATATTCCAACAATCATCTGTACCAGTAGATCAGATTGAGGCAGCAGAAAAATAGCATGAAAAAAAAAAGCAAGACAAGTAAGCCATTGAAGAGTTAGAGATAACACGGAAGTCATTGCACTAAAGAGAATATCAACGGATAACATATCAATAGGAAGCACCAAAAGGTTTCCAGCATGAGTTAAAAAGCACCAAACCAATACCAAACCTCAGGTTAGAGATGTTAGCCTCGTTTATTTTTTGGTGGTATATATTTTTGACGAATTTAAAAAAAAATTGAATGTAGTAGCACTGAAGTGTATCGTTGTGGGGTTGAAATTGTTGGAATATGTTTAGAAAAATGCCAATAACACTCTGTTTGCCTACCGTTATCTTTATATTTGTGTTTATGTTCTTGAAAACATGAAATTATGCTGTTTTTTTCTTCTAAAAAATTGGGATTGCTTGTTTATACACACTTGCGGAACCAATACAATAACGAAATTTAATTGAATATATCACATTAACAAAACTTCTCTATGTTATTTAGGTGACATTTGTACACATTTACAAGTGAACATGAGTGAGTTGAATCCAAATGACACATTCGAAAAGAGTTGGTGAACAGTGTAAAATTTGGAGTTTTGAAAATGGTGAACGTATAAGAAAAACTCAAAAAGAAGAGAATGGAAGCGAGAAAAATGGTAAGTAAAGAGAAAGCTAGTTTGTAAGCAGTGGCGGAACCAGAATTTCAGTTCAGGGGGTGCTATTCTCTGCAACCATGACCATTTACTGCTACCAGCCCGATACCACAGCCACCACCATCAGAATTTTATCAACCTAATTGATTCAGAATAAAGCTTCAAGAAAACAAAAAACAAATTCTAGACGCGTGAGATGATTTTTACCTTAGCTCGAAATGGTTTTCTGATGGTTTCAAATTTATTCTAACAAGGTTTTATCACTTAAAATTAATTGTCTGCAAAGTGATTCTCGTGAGTTGGCTACTCTTAAAACTCGAAAACTATAGTAAATACACATTTTCCAGATCAAAACGTAGTTTTTCACAAAAAAAATGTACAAAAAATAATAAAACTATAAGTAACACGTGTGTGTTCAAATGAATTAAAAATAAAGGCCAAACTTCATTAAAAAAATAATCAAAATTCCATAATGCAACCCACCATTAATCACCACAAACTGCACCCACCCCCTCTCGTACTACCAAATAACCAAACAAATAAGAACGAATTAGAAAAGCATCTCAATCAGCATGTACTCTAGGCAATATCATGGTTTCTAAACTCTTTTTTCAGCATCTTTTCTGTGTTTTGGGCAGGATTTTGAAGCCCTAACACAATAAATAGACAAGAAAAAGGAAGAGGAGGATTTTCAAATTGGTATAGTACTAGGTTTTCCACTCTCGCAGGGCATGAATGAGAGTTGGAAACCTAATGAAACCCTAAAATTCATTGAGCCCCGTCTTTTCTGGGAGCTGGTTAGGACTTGGAAGCCATTTTGGGCTCACCAGTGATCACCACAAACTACACTCACCCTTTCTCGTACTACCAAATAAGCAAACAAACAAGAATGAATTAGGGAAGCATCTCAAATTAGGAAAGCATCACAATGATCAAAGAATCAAATCCATCAATATATGAAAATCAAATTAGGAAAGCAATTTAGCAAATGATCAGTCATCAAGCTGAAAAATGAATACCAAAATCTGAAAACGATGAAGGCAAATTAGGCAATTGACTAATTGACCATAAGGGTCACCGGTAGTGGGTTCTTGGCCGGTGGAGTCCTCGCCTCGCCGTCGGCATTCACCGATCACTTATACTTCTAGATCGGCGCGTCCACGGCTCCACTCGTTCCAGATCTGAGCCGAGCTCAATAGAGAGAGTCGACTCAAGGAGGCAGCAGCCCTGCCAGTTGCCGTGTCCGCGTGTCGTCGTCGTCGACCGTTGTCGGTGAGTGGCCAAGTGGGTGTGTGCCGTCTGGGTCTGGGGAGGGGTGAGAGACTTGGCATAAAAAGAGAGTCGCAGACTGAATTTTTTTATTTTTTTTAGGAAGTTGAGGGGGTACATTAGCCCCCCCCCCCGGCGCCGTTCATACGTAACTCTGCCCCTGTGTTGTAAGAAGTTGGTTGGGAGTAACATCGATGGAGAAGGAAAGAAAAACATGGGTGTGAGCAGCGGGAGGAAGTGAGTTTGTGTACTAGTTTCATGTATGACAGGAAACACTCCGTATAGATGTGCCACAAACAAACCGCACCCCACCCCTAACCTAATCCCGTGTGTGGAAATGCTGTAAATGGAAATTCCCGCCCAGCCCGTACCCCCACCCCGTGTAGTAGTACTAGTACAATAATAATACTGATCCCCCCCCGGCCCTCACGCCGGCTCCGTTTTGTCCTCTACCACTAGGACCCCACCCCCCACCCAACCAGCAGCAACCTTTTTCTGCCTAGATGGAGTCGACGGTCGCTCTTTCTTGTTCACACACACACACACAACATGCGTCCTCTCTAGGTGTATGTCTATGAAATAAATAAATGCCCGCTAATCGCATCATCCATCCCTCACTTCTTAGTATCGTCCACCAACCTCATTTCAAAAGTTATAATACTTGGGGGAGTACATAATATAGCCCACCAACATTACGATAGGAGGAGGAAGAAAGACGCTGAGAGCGACAAATCCTGCTCTTCATTGCAGCTGCGTTAAAACTTGGTAAGCAAAGTTTTGCCGCCCATATGATCCTACCCGACTCGAAAGGTGTGACAAACATTATCGCCCTTTATCTAATAAAAAAAATTCGAGAGCTTTGATTGATGTCAACTTCAACATCCCCCTCTTTCCACCACCTCCAATAACCAAAAGCTCCCATTTCCTCCCGCTCTCTGTTTTCCTCCTACTCCCAGTCAAGCAATGGCGGTGTCTTCTTGACTCCTCATCCTTGTCTCCCTCCCTCTTTCTTTCTCCCACGACACCGCCCCTTCTCTCTCCAAAGACGCATCCTCACTTCTCGCCTTCAAGACCTCCATCTCTCTCGATCCTTCCCACCTTCTCCGCTCCTGGAATCCTTCCACCCCCACTGCCTCTGATACGGCGTCCATTGCGACCCTGTCTCCGGCAGGGTCACATCCCTCACCATCCCCGGAAGAATGAGCTCCCCTAAGCCTTCCCAACTTCACTGCCACCGACTCGGTGCTCCTCGGTAGCCTGCTGGCTTCTATCGGAAAGCTCCGAACTCTATCCATTCCTCACCATTTATTATCGGGTGAGATTCCGGCAGCAATTAGAAGACTCGGCTCTCTGCAAGTCCTGCAACTCCAAGGTAATAATTTATCCGGCGCCATTCCCCCTCACTTAAGGTATCTCTCATCCCTTCGCCTGCTCAATTTATCCTACAATGCGCTTTCGGAACCGATCCCTGACCGTCTGATCGGTTATCAAGGCAGACTAAGTGCGATTGATTTGTCCAATAATCAGCTTTCCGGCGCCCTTTCTATCGATAGGTATGCAAATGCGAGTTTCTAAGCTACTTGAAGCTATGTAATAACTTCTTGGTAGACGATATTCCGGTGGAAATTGGCAGATGCTCGAATTTGAGGACTCTTTTGTTGGACGGGAACATATTTGAAGGCCATATTCCGGCGGAGATAGGCCGGATTTCGGAACTTGAGATTCTGGATGTTTCTAGAAATAGTCTCACTGGTAGTTTACCGGATTCGCTAGCCCATTGCCGAAAGCTTTCCGTTCTCGTGCTGACCAGTTTGGTTGATTTCGGTTATTATTTGTCTGAGGTTGGTGGTGGAAGCTTGGTCGACGTTTATAGGAGAGTTCAATGCCTTTGAGGGTGGTATACCATCCGAGGTCTTGTTGCTTCCTAATCTTAAGATATTCTGGGCTCCAGAGCAAATCTAGGTGGCCGATTGCCAGATAACTGGACAGATCTGTGCTTGCTAAGAGTGCTTCATCTTGGGCAAAATTACTTTACAGGTGCATTACCTGAGAGCATGGTCATGTGTAGGAATCTTACATTTTTGGATTTGAGCTCAAATGGTTTGGGAGGGTACCTACCTTCGCAGCTGCGAGTTCCATGTATGGAATACTTCAATGTCAGCTGAAATTCATTGTCTGGTGTCCTACCAAGATTTGAAAATGGTTCTTGTGACAGTAGCTTGCTTTCTCTTGGGCTAGATACTGACATGTTACGGGGTTCTGAGATGAACGCCCTGCTTGGTGGTAGTAGCTCTGTGTTTTCACACGATTTCAGTTGGCATAGCTTTTTTGGTCCACTGCCTTCATTCTCAGTTGGAGACGAACTTGTTCTGGCTAATGTTAATGCTTCGTTCAGACTGCTATTGAATAACAATAAGTTCAATGGGTCTCTTCCTCGTGAGTTGTTTTCTAGCTGCAATCAGCTGCAGAGCTTCTCCGTTAATATGAGTGCCAATCAATTATCTGGTGGGATATATGTGGAGTTGCTCCTTAATTGTTTAAATCTAAATGATTTTGAAGCGGTAGGGAACCAGATTGTTGGGTCAATTCCTCCTGAAATTGGTAGCTTGAAGAAGCTCAAACGTCTGGAATTGAGCAAAAATAGGCTGTCCGGATCTCTGCCTGATCAACTTGGGGAGTTAAAGGACCTAAAACGTATTCTTCTTGGAGAGAACAATTTGACAGGATCAATCCCAGCCAAATTCAGCCAACTGACTTCTCTCGTGGTTCTTGATCTATCTCAAAATGATCTGACTGGACATATCCCTGCAACTTTGGCAAATGACGCAGGTCTCGAAATTCTGTTGCTCAATCACAACAGACTTTCTGGGGAGATACCTTCATCATTCTCAAACCTCGCCAATCTTACTCAACTGGATCTTTCTTTCAATAACCTTTCTGGTCACATACCTTGTATTCAACAGCTAAGTAATTGTGATGCCTTCAAAGGTAATTATTTTCTGTACTCATGCCCAGATCAATACACAGAGCCACCTGCTAGGCTACCAGTCCCGCTTGAAGTTCAAAAGGGGCATGGTCCAAGTAAATTGAGGTCATTTACCATAGCAATGGCCATTTCCGCATCTGTTGTATTTTCTATTCTTGTTGCAATAGTTCTGGTTCTATCCTCGGAAAGAGAAAGCTAAGTAGACTAACTAGCCTGAGGAGGAAAGTCGTCGTTACCTTTGTGGATACTCCAACGGAGCTCACTTACGACAATGTGGTTGGTTCCACTGGGAATTTTAGCATCCGCAACCTGATTGTACAGGTGGCTTTGGGTTAACTTACAAGGCAGAAGTGATGCAGGCTTCCCTGTAGCTGTGAAGAGGCTCTCTCTTGGTAGATTTCATGGGATTGAGCAATTTGATGCCGAGATAAGAATGTTAGGAAGAATACGCCATAAAAATCTCGTGACTCTCATTGGATACCATGTCAGTGAAACAGAAATGTTCTTGGTTTACAACTATCTTTCAGGTGGAAACCTTGAAACCTTCATCCATGACAGATCTGGCCAGAATGTTCAGTGGCCAGTTATCCATAAGATAGCCATCGACATAGCCCAGGCCCTTACTTTTCTTCACTATTCATGTATTCCACGCATCGTTCATCGGGACATCAAGCCTAGCAACATCTTGCTTGATGAGGAGCTTAATGCGTACCTTTCTGACTTTGGGTTGGCTCAACTTTTAGAAGTTTCTGAGACCCATGCAACAACTGACGTAGCAGGAACATTCGGATATGTAGCACCGGAATATGCAACCACTTGTAGGGTTTCTGACAAGGCAGATGTTTATAGCTTCGGTGTTGTGCTATTAGAACTTATATCAGGGAAAAAGTCCCTTGATCCATCTTTTTCCGAGTTTGGCAACGGATTCAACATTGTTGCATGGGCCAAGTTGCTTATGAAGGATGGACATTCCTATGAACTTTTTCGTCCAGAGTTATGGGAGTCTGGGCCAAAGGAGAACCTGTTGGGGATGTTAAGACTTGCATCGGCCTGCACATTAGAATCGCTTTCCGTTCGGCCATTGATGAAGCAGGTTCTTGAGAAGTTGAAGCAGTTTCATCCTGAACACTGAATGTGCTTTGACAATTCTGATGAAAGAACACACAGAGAGCAGTCAAAGTCCTCTCATCCGTGGGGTTTATGATATTATAGTGAGTACAGGTCCTTTTCATTTTTTCATGAATCTGACTTTCATTTTATTCTAAGTTTACAAGACGCATCCAGCTTCCAGTGCCATCAAGTAGTCACCTTGAAGGAATTGAGATGCAGGCATTTACATCTCTGTTAGTAATCTAATGCTAATGACCCGTATATGCATTAAGTCGCCTTTTGGAGAAAATAATATGATAGACTATACCTTATAGGTCTGAAGATTCTACCTAATAGAGAGCCTGCATAGTATCCCTCCTTTCCGGGCAGATAAGATGCATGCAGCCAAGGCTGCTATTGAAGAAAGACTGTTCAATGAAGTGAGGAACCTTTACCTATTCGCCAAGGCTAACCTTCTGTAACATTTTAACTAATTTATTGGGTGCCCAATCAGCCCTCACACAAGCATACATGGCTCATAGAGCATTGTGCTTGTTACACAACAAATACACTCTCTCCGGAATTTACATATACATGCATACATACACACACGCACACGCCATATATGTCTCTGATCATGTTTTTGCTTATTCATAGGCGAAGAAAAGACACTAGCGGGTAGCAAAAGATCCTGGTTTAGGAATATTCTTCTCGAGTAAGGTTGCACAGATTTCTGTACCCTTATCTAAACCCCTCCCTGCTTTGCTGCGGCTTTTCAATTTTCCATTGCATATTGTTTTCTTCGTTTCAGAATCAAGAAGCAGGTTCATGGGGTAGCAGAGCACGTGGACCTTACTTTTCAGCATTTACAGTGTACAAACCAATCCCTAGTTGGACTTCGTGTTGTTACGGTAATCACCATGGAGCTGAAAAAGCACTTTTCCGTTTCTCCCAAGTGCTTTACTCGAGATAGTCACATCACATCATTCAACAACTTTTTAGCACTTTCACTTTTATTTTGCTGACAATGGAAAACAATCTGTTTAAGAAACAAGTAACGCTGTCGTTCAGTTTACTAATTTTTTTACTAGCACTTTCTCTGTTGTCTGGTATATAGTGGCCCACACACACACTCGCTAAAGATAAAGTACGACCCGCATTTGGGGGGTGGGGTGGGAGAGATAGAGGAACATATATATATATATATATATATATGTGTGTGTGTGTGTGTGTGTGTAGGGAGGGAGGGAGGTGATTTGGCAAATGCATTTGGAAGCAGAAGCCAGTCAATTGCCAATTTTAGTGTAATAAACAAGTTCTGGCTTGGGGCTGCAAATTTCTTTCACACACAAATGACAGAGTCAGGAGCAGAAATACTATTAGTTTTACACTATACCTGCAATCCCAAACCCCAGAACTCCCATGTACAGTTGTTTGTAATCTCCAAAGTCTACACCCTGTTGGGGAGAGAAGGAAAATACAAAAAGCAGCCTTCCCTTACTCTCTTCACCACAGCTGACTGCATTACGCCGACGACCTTTCCTTCCATCTATAATCCTGCCAAAAGCACAAATTAACGAAAAGAAGATGACAAACCGCAATGGATTGAGATGTGGATTGATAAACACCATAACTGCATTCCTGCAAACATCTGCTTAGGGCCTACAGCCTCGAACTGGATCGATTGCTAGTCCCATCATATCTCTTCAAGAGCATCAGACTCGCAATGATAAGGAAGGTACTTCTCTGACACGCGATTTCTCTGTTTGCTAGTCCATTTTCTCTCTCTTTACTGTCTTCGTTTGTTTACCATTTGCCCAATTTTGTGGTCAAATATATTTCCTCTCTGTGTAAATTACTATCAGTTTTGTCACTGCTTGCAATGCTTCCAGGAGTAGTTTAGTGACTAGAGTTTGTTCAGTTATGCTAGATAATATTTGCTTTAGAGGCCATATTCGATCAGTTCTTCGTATTAGGACAAATAATTCTCTTACAGTGAAAGTAAACTTGCTGAAAGAATCAGTACGAGGAGTAAGATGGAAGTTACTGTTTAGAGTATATTTAAGAGAACAGACTGCATCCCACAATTATATTTAAGAGAACAGACTCTATCCCACAATAAAGTGCTTGGATTCACTTTTGTTGATCATACCACAGAAGTTAATGTTCACTGGCTTTTTAGGGCGTGTCAAGGGTGTGGTGAAAGTTGAAAGTTCTTGAAGGTGTCAGTTTGATGGCTGTTACAAATGATGGTTGAAAGAAGTGGTGAGCAAGGGGCTTCATTCCAACGGGGCCGGGGCAGGCCGGGGTTGGGTGAGGAAAACGGAGCAGGGAAATTATTATCAGAATTAGGCAGAGGTTCGAGATGGATGAGTCCCAGACCACTTAAGTTTTTCCTCCAACAAGTTTTTTTTTTTTGTTATTTTTGTTAAACTACCACACAAGTGTTTTTTCCATTTCATAATGCGAACAAGCTAACAAGATGGAAAGGCTTCACAAAATCATTTACTTTTGCACCTTCCACGTACCTACAGAATAAATATGAGAAGGCACAAACTTATTGGAGGGGAATTCAGTTTATGCTGACCGGAGCCAAATAGTAGCTTCAAACATAAACGATTTATATCCTTGTAGGAAAAAGGGAAACAAGGTTGTCCACCACAGACATTCTAGAACTCGGGCACAGGCCTTTGGCCTGACCTCCGACCGAGTCTCCGCAGTTCCTTCCCCTTCTAGGCTTATGATGCAGATAGAAATGGGTGAGAGAGCAGGAGGCAAAAAAATTGTGTTGGTCAGTGTGGGTATAAATGGTAGTTGGAAAATACCTTGAAGGTTGGAGGGGGCTTGGGAGTGCTCGGTTACTAGCCCATCAAGGGATTACATGTTTGCCTATGAAGCTAGTGATGCATGAAAGTTTTTCAGCCTGGATTTCTAACTGAGATAGACAGAAGTAACTGCACACTATAAGAGAGTTCTAGATTAAGCAATTTTTCTAATCACACCTACCAAAAAACTATGAAGGAGCAGAAAGAGCTTTTGGTTTAATTATTGATCACTTCACGCAATGTAGAGTGTAGGTATGTGCCAGGACTCAAAATCTAGGGTGGGTGGTAAGCGTGTTTGTGTTTGTACTGTGCACGTGTAGTTTTACGTGCTAGATTTCTATTGCGGCTTTGTTTAGTTGAGTTCAGCTATAATTAGGGCACACACTAGCTTCTTGTTTATCTCTCTTTTCTTATAAATCTACTAAGCAATAATACCAGATTAAATGATTGAATGTCATTACGCAGGGGTGCTTTTGCCTTACGAAGCTCCTCCGAGAGCAGATTCAATGTGATTTTACTATCCTAGAGAGGGCTTTGCAGCCATCTCTTAAAAGCGGCTGTACGCAGTGAACTGGCCCTAGAAGATGAGCTCCATGATCTTGAATTATTTCCATTTCCATCACAGCAAAACCAAGTAAAAAGTCACCTGAACTTCAGCTGAAATACAAATCGGATCCCCATGGTAGTCTTCTTTCAATGTGTGCACTTGAAATAAGATGTGTAGAGATCTTTAACTAGCGACATGCTGTCAGCTGCTAACTACTAGGCAAGCAACACTTCCGAAATCCCCCTCCCTTCGGAGAACTACCGTGCTGAAACTTTGCGCGAGGGAGGACTATTTATTTAATATATTAGGATTTTCCACCAGATCAAGATCATCAACAGAATCAGAACATGCACCTGGATCCAAGGATTGAGCTCCAGCACCTCCTTCAATACGTTTATCAAGTAATTTGTGCTTTATGTCAGAAATTGATCTAAACGTATAGCAGAAGTAGGCAGCATTATTTCACCCAAGGAATGACTGCGGCAAACAAAACCAGTAGCGATGCTGATGCTGTAGAAACGAAAACCAGGAAGAGCACTTGTAGCGCGGCACTATCAATGGAATGGATGGAGCCGACCAAGTAACAGGATAAGACAGCGGTGCCAAGCTCGTTAACGTTGATTGTATAGTACTCCTCCGACTCGAATTCGCTCTCCAAACTGACTCTTTGTATGACACTACTAATGGGAGACGTGATACCACTTGGGTACAAAAAGCATCCACCGGCGGCAAAGAATTGGTGAGAGCCATTTCAAATTGAGCACAATTTTTTTTTTTCCAATCCCTTTGGAACTGAAATGGAATCTCGATGGCCAATACCATTTCTTAAAGCCCCGCCCCCCTGCCAGATCTGAAATTCCACGAATTCTTTACTCTTAGCTCTACCACTAACGACCAGAAACGATTACTCTCTTCATCGGCAATGACAAATTTAGGGTTCAATAATATCTTGTGCCCCCCAGCCCCATTACAAATGATCTGAACTTCACTCCTACCTCCCAACTCCAATTTGAGTTCCAAATTTGTTACTACAACAAAGCAGTCGGAAGCAGTTACATCTAATGCAATCAGATGTACAACATAAGATGTCAATCAAATGTACACAAAGTAGAACAGGACTTAATTACAATAAAGGAGTATGAAGAAAGAAATCAGCACAAAATTACGTAAAATAACAAAGGGGAGGTTAAAAAGAAATAAATAAAAAAAGGCGGAAAAAGAGAGAGGACAATTTCCCCACCTTGACATGTTTGCATCGACAGTGCCTGAAAGCAGAATCATTGCCTCAGATTAATTACATATTTCCCAACCATCAGGGCATGGGCGTCATATTAAACTGCTTCAAGACAAGCAGAGGTTACCTTCTTCTAGAGGCAACATCAAGAGGTAACAGCACCCTGTTTTGCCTTGAGTACAAGCTCTTCAGTGGTAGTGCCTATGATCTCATTAGCACGCTTGAGACCTACGCAGTAATACCTTCCAATTGTGTCCTAAATTCAAAAACCACACAAGTCAAATGTCAGAGACCTAATAATGAATGTTTTATCATATTATGTATGTAATGACATAATCTCATCACCGGTCTAGAAAATCAGGCAAATGTTTCTATCTAAAAGTTTTTTATCCAGCGTCTAATGACTGGCTATATGGTAGGAGGGCTTCCACTTATCAACTTTAACAGAAAATTTTGCTTAGGCAGTACTTCCATTTCCCTCCCGAGAATTTTGCTCAGACAAGTTATACGTATAAGGTGTGTACCTCAGGACTCCATCAATGACGCTACTCAAGCACCTCTCTACCTCTACCACTGTATATATAGAAAATATCAGATACCCTAATTCATTTTTAACACGTTTACAGACAAGAAGTCGCTGCATATAACTGGTCTTTTTATCTGAGAGAGCGCTAAGGAGTAACGATGCTTGCGTTTTCAAGCCAATAGAGGAATAAAAAAAATTTCGTCAGGAGTGTTGTGCGAGAGAGAAAATCTCACCCTAGCAACAATGCCCAACTTTTCTAACTTTTGGACTGCATCATCCACATCAAAGTTGCAGCTCTCACCAAACTCTTCTTTAATCAGTTCCTCACACTGCAGGTCAAGATCCTATTTTGCATCATGAAAAATCATACATCAGTATTTCTGACAAGAATTGAGTTTAAATACATGCAAAAATGTGGAGGATTAAGCACGAAGAGAGGAAAAAGCTACCTGTAAAGTTGCTTTGCCTTGTTCCATCAAAATGAAGAACGAGATGATCACCTCCTTTACCTGAACAAGATTGAGAGACGCTTGGTTGAATAGCAAGCCAAATGTGAATGATCCTTTGGGAAGAAGCCAGAGCCTTGTAAACATTCATCCAATGACACACATATAGTGAAAAGAGTGACGAACAAAATAGATTACAACTTCATCTATTGCTAACCACAACGCTTAGATCTTAGGTGTTCTGAACAAACTCAAAACGCATATTGAGTTCCAGATTACATCCACTTACCTTAAACCAAAGCCAACCCCCTCACACCCCCCCCCCCCCCCCACCACACCCCCAACCTACATCCACTTATCTTAAACCAAAGCACACCTCCAAGCAAAATGAAACAGGTTTTTTGAGGAGCAATGCGTAGGTATTAGCAGTTTCTTTTGGATCTATAACTCCTCTCATCCCTCTCTCTTCCAGGTTGGTCTATAGGTCTATTGACATTCTTGTGTGCTCATGGGTTCTCTTTGCTCTTCGACGAGGTCTCTAGTCCGGGAACTTATATTCCGAAGGACGTGGAATTTTTCAACGTAATTTAGCCGCTGCAGCTTTGTAGGCATTGCCTGGGGTGCAATGTTCAAGTGGTAGGAGTTGTGATCTCCACTGCCCTTTGAAACGAGGTCGTCCGTGTAGTCATCAAAGTCGGCATTGAGGCTTCGTGAAAGGTGCTGCTGTCTTGATCCAATGGCAAAAGCCAGTCCATTGTTGAAAATTTAAGGTCATTGTTGAAAATTTCTCAACATTTAATACATAACCGCTACAATTAAAATTTCTTCATCATCCCCATTATTCCAATCACTCCACCCAAATACCCAATCGTCAATATTTTTTCTCCTTTTCTATAGCTCCTTTTGTCTCGGTTTCCATTTTCATGGTAAGCTCATTTTCCTTCTTCTCAACCTTTTATCATTTGTATCGATTAGATTTACATATTTTTTCTTTGTAGACAACCCTAGTTTGATTGATATGGGGTTTTATGTGTGCTGCACCTGCAAATGTAGAGCTGTTGGCATTGGCAAGTCAGACTTGGTGCATGGTGAGACCGTGAGAGCTTAGTTGCATGGAGCGCGGGTGAGAGCGGAAGCGGGTGCGAGGTTCCAGAGTGAGAGCATCACTAGAATAGTGGGTTTTGGGGAGGGAATGGGAGCGGGTGCGAGATTTGGGAGTGAACCTCCGGGGTGGGAGCACGACAAAGTTGAAAAAATCCTGCAACTAAGCGTGAGAGTACCTTACACGGTGCTTAGTACTACGGACATCATTTAGGACAAGTTTGGGCCACAGGTACCAGGGTTGCCAAAGGGTTTGTGAATGGATGGTGTAGACAAGTACAGGTTCAGATGTTCCTTTTGGGGTGGGATAAAAAAAACAAACACAGTAAAATGATAAGGTTCATATACAGTTTCGACCCAAAAAACCCATATATGATAAAGACATTCCTAGATCACAACTTACTTCCTGCTGAATCACGTCATCACATAGGTGCAGAAGAGTGCCTTTTCCACTATCCATTTGTTTATCGTACATGGACTGTGTGATTAAGTTCTGATACGCAGCCATGTTTTGCTGAAACCTGTAGAAATCAAGCAAAAAGCGACATTAGCAAAGCCTACATTTTCTTTGATCAAAAGAGGCCACGAGAGAACCCCCCCAACCCACCCAAAAAAAAAAAAAAGGGCAGAAATCATCGTTTGGCTTACATTCTAATTTTTCCTTCTTTTAAGTCATTTCAGCTTAATTTAATGATTGGAACTGTCAAGTTTCGAAATGAAAATTTGGTACAGTCAGATATCCATTAGTTTACTATTACAGGTATCCCATATTTAACATATAATCACTTTATTTGAAGTATTGCAAAGACTGCGTGAATGATTTCTTCCTTGATCCGCCTCCAGACCTGGCTCACATGCAATCATGAATTCAGCACTAATGCATAATCTGGTGCATACTACCACAGCATCGCACGGATAGCATTATAGTGGAGAGCATACAATTATGCACAAAAGTGTGAATGCATTTAACCATGCCAACTTTCTGTAAAGCACATTCTCAAAGCAAATCCAACAAATAGTGGATCACATCCCGAATAGCAAATCGAGCAATTGAACAAAAAGTATCCAGACACATCAAACTCAAATAAGAAAGCACTTGCGTGAAGTATATTTTAGCGCAGTAGCCAATCACTGTGGAGAGGATGGCAAACATGACCCACAGATCAGCTTGAGGCATGTCAAGTGAACCCACAACAGCTACCTGGGAACGACATTGAGGTGCATATGAGCAAACAGATAAAGAAACGAACAGCTACAGTTGATGCACTTCATGGATAACAAGCAACTAACCAGCCCAACAATAGCAGAGCCAAGAAATTTGACCCAATCCATGGGAGTTAAACTTGGATTTTTCTTCTCTGGCTGTTAAAGCAGAAAGCATGAAGATGAATTTGTATAAGAAAGGTGAAATTCGATGAGCAATAAAGTGAAATCGAAAACTAGAATTTGCTGATAGACATATCGCACACACGTGCTTGCATGTAGGGGAACAAGGGTTGGGGAGCGTGAGACTCACAAGGACTATTTCCATATCAGCCATTGGGATGTTTTTAAAATGCTTAACAAAGATTCCTCTTTCGTTTGATTGGGTACTTGCTCTCCTGCACAACCATTAACCATATTGCACTATCATAAATACTCGCAGTCATGGTATCAAACTGGTAATGATTGGAAAATCTGATTCCATCAAAAGCATCCCATACACTGTTCACAATGACATTTTAGAATAGGAAAACAGAAGCCATACCTGTAAACAACAATCATCCTATCAAATGTAGGTTCTTGGATTGTGATCTTGCTCAGCAGATTGCGTAAGCTGGATGGAAATTAAACAAATATGGAACTAAATTAGTACCATGGTACAATCTTGTATCTGTTTCTCTCATGATGAACCCGCAAAAATAAGATACACGCACTCACATAGGAGTCTAGGTACTTGAGTGCGGTTGGATTCTGGTCTTGTCTCTTTCAAGGAGATGCATGGTGGGTCCAATTAGGCAACATCTTATCATTAGTGTACTGTATAATCCATACATCATCATCCAAGCTTTGTCCCAAACTAGTTGTGGGGGCTACATGAATCATTTTTGTTCCGTACCCTCTAGCAAAGTACATGTTTCAGATAAATTACTAGCAATCAAGTCTTATATCCCCAAATTATTCTTGTAATTTAGATCTTCTTAAACAATTTACTCAGCCTAACTATGCCCACATTGCCCAAGCTCCAATAACCTTTTCTATCTATGTTCATATTTTTCAAAGCTTTTTTCACCTCAAATATTTTAATTCTATGAACAAGCCTCTTATTAGTATCACCAAATGAGTCAACGAGTTCTGCAAAATTATCTTAGGTTTATTCATTAAACTTCTAATCAAAGTAGCCTCTCCATCTTTCTCTAATCTCGTCTTCTTCCACCAATAACTTTTAATTCTCATCCTTAATACACTTCATATGACTAAGTTTCTGGTTCTCCTTTCCCTTACCTTTGCTAGCTTGTAGATCCCCTTTTCACCCGTTTAGTACCTAATCTTCGGTAAGAACTTTAAAAAAACCAGGCCCTCTTACCCCTCTTACTTCTTTGCTTCCTCTCTCACCAACTTATACTTCTCATATTCTCCCCACTCTTGCACTCGTGCAATACTTTATAACCTTCCCTCTTCAACTTGCTCTTTGGACCCCATCGTTCCACCACCAAGCTTCTTTACATATGAGGTCATTCCCTCTAGACTGTCCAAGGACTTCTCTTTTGAGGGATCTTATTACGAGCAGAATATAATTTGGATTGAGATGTCTTCAACTTGCTCTTTGGACCCCATCATTCCACCACCAAGCTTCTTTACATATGAGGTCATTCCCTCTAGACTGTCCAAGGACTTCTCTAGCAACCCTTCTAATGCAAGAAGACATCTCAATCCAAATTATATTCTGCTCGTAATAAGATCCCTCAAATGTTTCTTTTAAGTAAGTATCCTTAAAAGTGCTTAATCTCCTGCATACAAATTCCACCACCTAGTTCATCGATGTCTCACCTTTGGGCTTTGACCTTTCTATTCCAACTCCCAATATATACATCCAACACCACTTACCTATGCTGTGTAGCAAGGCACTCCCGAGAATGACCTTTTAATCTTTACATAATGCTCAGCCCTCCCTACTATGGACGAGAAATCTCTCTGGCTACGGCAAGACCCACTACTAAGATAATTAAATGTGAGTCACTTGTCTTAAAGGTGGTGTTTGTATCTTCAACCAAAAGCCACTTCCAGAAATCTAGGATGTCTTCTTTTAATTCATTCTTATCTCCACAACCAAATCCTCAAGTCTTAGTAGCAGGAAACTCCCTATATGGCGACGCTTCTCTCTCAGAACAGCGCATTTGCGATCCCAAGTTAGGAACTTCATGTGATCATGTCCCAAGCTAACATGGGAATTCAATCCCGTCTGCCTCCTTGTCCCTTGCCGACTACCCTCATTGAGAGAACAGTCGGCGCACACACTCTCTCTTCCCCCCCCCCCCCCTCCCCCAAAAAAAAAGCCCCAAAATTTATTTTGGCCCATGTTTTTCCCTATTACCCAGGAGATGTGCCGCTTAGAAATGTCTTGGAAAAGTGAATGGCAACAGCAGAACTACTTCACCTTTGTTATTTTTAAAAGTAAGTAGCTGGTAGCCGCTTGCTGTGACGCGTACACACTAACAATTAACCGTCATTTCTAGTATTCTCAAGGGCCAAAATTGTGTACGCAATAATAAAGTGTAGGATATATTAAGGAAATGGTAATACTCTTTACGTGTTTATTTTCTCAAGCCGCTCCCATCATTGGATTCTTCAGGTGCTTATGCACCCCCGCTCCCTCCCACTCTTCATGCAACTAAGCAAGCACCCCATCAAAGCTTTCTCTAGTTCGTGATTGCACCCGGGCATCGACACGATGCCAACACCCAAAGCAGGTGCAATGCATCGCTTAAGAAGAATGTCCTAGTATTGAGAGCATGGTGGTGCCAACAGAATAGAAGATAAAACAAATAACTCAATCACGTAGAAGTTAGCCAAGCTAACCATAGAAGCAAGTGTCAGTGCATGAGTTTGAAGTTCCCACATACTAATTAATTTTGAGGCATGCTAAACAAAGGGATATAAACTTCTATCAAATCAAGGTTATCAATATACCAAAGAAGTAGAGTAGTATGCTAATGACTCACGAAAGCTTCAAGGGTTCTGATCGCCGTGGTGACTTCGCAGCTTTGATTCCTCGATTATAAACAGACTGGCTCCCCAATCTAACGTTGTTACCAGACCCCATTATGTATCCGTCATCAAGGTCGACTTCTCTTGCAATGGAAAATGGTGGTTGTGTGTTCGCACTTCCAAAATACCAATAACAATATCGATTGTCTTCCCTGACCGGGTTTCACCATTTCCAGAGTCAATGTCGCCTTTCTTGGCAATTTCATGTTGCTTTGATTTTTCTATAGTAGCCCAAATTTCCCAATAGTTTCGACACCCAGACAGGAACTACCAAATCAGAGAAGGATACTACAAAAAAATGAACACTGGACAGTCCGTTTCGGAAGGCCAACCGTCCCGCTATTACAAGCAGGTCGTGTACAGTTGCTATCCAACTGCTTTAATTATGTTAGAAGTGAATAAAGTTGATATATTGGGGTTCATTTTTCGAAAAATCCATTCAAGAATCCCAAGAACAGCGAAAGGGCTTTTCTGGACAAGTTAATGATGGCAAGCATGTAAAGCAAAGCTAAGAAGAATGCTATCACGACTCGGGGGGGGGGGGGGGAAAGGATGCAATCTCAAACCTGAACTCCAAATTATCAATACGGATCCGCTCAACAAAAAATTCATGCTGCTCAGCTTCACGGAAGATTTCATCATCCTGTCTCTGGTCCTTCTTAGGCCGTGTACTCGACTTTCTTAACAGTCTTTCTACCCTGCAAGCACCAAAACCCCACTGGATTTTTTTATAATAGGGAAAACTGTTTTGCTCGTGACAAATTCACGAATGTTCTATAAATAGAAAGACCAAGGAAAATTATGGACTGATCTGAACTGAATACATCCAATCAAATTCAATAGGTGTGTTGTGACATTAAATGCCTGTTTCAACCTACTAACTCAAAAGTAATCATGTATATCAAAACATACCTTGTCTTTCTCAAAAGCCATGCCCATAAACGTGCAATCATTATGTCCACCTTCTCCATGATAAAGTAATCACTTGTCCGATCAATTCCAATGCCACGTCGGAAGATTATGTACTGAAAAGATATATTAATTGCATAAGAATATTAAATTTGTCCCCCGCTACAATTAACAATCCACATTACATTCCTCATCTCATAAGAACCATTTACAGATTGGAGAAAGTTGACTAGTATAAAGTTTAGATTCAGATGATGCAGTCAGAGACAAAGTAATGATATCAAGAAACCTTTATCAATAGTTGCCTTAAGTAGATGAGAAGAAAAAATACACTTTGTGGAAAAGTACACTGCAGTGTCCACGAAGTGGAATATTAGACATCCATGTCATTAAATACCTTCTCAAGGTAATGGCCTTAAAGGCAATACATAATGAGATGGCAAATCTTTGGAACAAATTAAAGAATGGGCCAAAATTTGAAATAACCATACTCTCAGTTTCTTTTTGGCATTTATCTCCCAAATCATGCACATCACATCCCATTGAAGCCTACTCGTTGTGTTTACGTTCAACTCAAGATTACCAAGCCACCTACACAAAGATGAGTACATCCACGCTCTACTATTTCACCTAAGACGTACCGCTATACCTTATCAGCGAATTCCGGAAGGTTTTCATGAGGATGCTCTGCAAAATACTTCTTCAAAAGTTTCTGATCAAGCTACATTTACAAAAAATTTAAGTGGGTGTTAAGTCGCATAGACTAAAAGAGCACTGCATGCATATGTATCTTGTATAATGCAGGATTGGATTTGACTGGTATCAAACCTTTGACTCATCAACTGTGATGGGAAGATTTAGAAGATATTGCCCCGAGTGTGCAACATCAATCTCGTCATCGGTGGCAATCTTGAAATTGCTCTTTTCCATTACCTGCAGTAGATGGCAGAGACTACTAAAATACGTCAAAGAATCGGAGAAATCAAGTAGGAGTGAAATAATTAATCACAAACAGGACAAACCCCCCGCCTCAAACATGGGGAAATGGACTGCATATTGAGATAATGACATAACTTTAGGCATTATTTGTGAGAAAAAAAAAGCCTTAAAACCCAAAGTCGAAGGGTTGTTAGCTTATTTGCTTCTATCACTGCAGCAGGCAATGACCTCTGTTCGACAAAAGTATTCCACCGACAAATTATGTAAAATACGGCATAGTAGGACCGCAAATAACGAGTTCGAGTCGACTTCTGTTATATTCTGAAACGGCTCTCCCACTTTCTTAAAAGCCTCGAACGGGGTCGTTTTTGTCACCATGGAGGGAGTGAAGCGACAATGCACCTTGCCGCAACAGATATCATGAAACTGTTTAACCACATCATTGCCTCACTTGGTTACAAGCTCACGTTATTAAGCTTGATGACACCGTGGTCATTATTGCAGAGATCCACCTAAATTCGAAGCATTCTTGACTGATAATGAGGTCACAAAATAAGAAGTTTCATAGTTAGAAGTGGTTAAGCTGATATATGTTGTTGCGCCACTGTCTAGTAACTTAAGATTTTAGAGAAGATGGTAATTTACTCATGGTATCGGATGATACAGTTATCATTGGTCTGGTTTGTTTGCTTGCATTTGGCCCTTTTTATATTTCTCGTGGCAATTGGCACTCAGTAGCAATTGACCTAGATTTTTTTTCTATCGTTGGTTCGTGTCTCCACGTGCAATCAGCGGCTTGCATGTGAGGGGGATTGTTAAGCATTATATATATTGTTGGCTGACGCTTTTAGAACAGATGGTAACTTAACAAAAGCGTTAAGTAATATTGGTACAATTTGTCCGATCTAATATGTTTGGCTGCTGTGTGGGGCAAAAAGCCTCATTGGAACAAATACTACTTAAGATGAGCACAAACATGAAATAATGTTCTTTCAGGCCTCTAGCCAAAGGCACCAAAATCAATACCACAAGCAAAATGAATACCCAGTACCAATACACGTGCTTATGGAGAAAAAACGTTTAACATGACATAACCAAGACAGCAGTAAGAATAGACGCAGCAGCCATGTTACCTGGAATAAGTACGTCAGGAAGTTTTGTTCAAGAATGTCGATTTCTTCTGGAGAGAGGTTTTGTTGCTCCAATTTCTGAGCCCCGTGGACAGGATCAAAGAGGGAATACAATTGCTGCCGGCACCAAAATAATCAACGTTATTCGTTTTATTCTCAATACTTGGGAGTGTGGAAGTAGTTAACTAGTTTAGAAAACATGATAATACCATTAAATCTTCAAATTGTAAGAGATACCAAGCTCGAATGGTGTACTCAACTCTCTTGCAAAGCTTTAAAAATTCAGCCCGATCAGTGCTATGCTCTGCAAGGAAGGGAAAGAAAACAAAGATCAAAGGTAAAGAAACCATGACCCAGAGCTCCTCTGTCTGTCTTGAGAAAAGGACGTAGAAACACTAAAAACCGCAGTTTTTGAGGAAAAATCATGCGGATTACTACTCTATATTGATTCTCTTAATGTGAGAATAGCTTATATGCTGCTTGATTTGACCTATGCCGGGTTCCTAAGGGAGCAACTCATCGAAAACAAAAAGTACAGGCACAAACATGAAGGTGTCAAAATTCAAGTAAAGGTAAGAAACTAGGAAATTAAAGATAAATGGGGAATCAAGAAAGCAGTATGCAGTACACCCGTCACTCACATCAAGATTCCACAGCCGGTCAGCTTCTTGAGGAAATTGGGATGATTTGAAGTACACAAAATAGAACCCAAACAGCAGAAGAAAAAGAGAGATAGAAAGCATACCAATGAGGTTGGCGAGGGTCATGATGAGTTTGGGCTTCAAGATTGGAATAACGGATTCGCGCTCCAACCGAATCACATCTTTCTTCTGATTAACCGCCCCCATTGCTCTCTGTATCCACTACCCTCCACCTCCAAAGGCTTGAAAGTTTGAATACAGATAGTGATTAGAGAATGAAAACCCTTATAATAGTAGAGATTCTAAAATTGGGAGCGGGGGTTTCCTCTCGGGAATTCCTTTCGCATCCATTTCACAGAAAACCAGCTTACGCGTATTATTCTATGGTAATGTAATTGTAATGTGTGCGATACTAAAGAGAGAAGAAACAGAGTGTTCAAGAGCTGTATGTAACTTGTAACACCCACAAACCTCACAATTACCTCTGAACTAACCCTGTTTTCTTCTCTCTGGGGTCGGCTCGATCCTACATGAATCCGATTTTTCTTTTACTCAGGGAATGGCCAATTTTGTCTTTCTTGTCCGTAAACTTTTTATGTTATGGATGATGATATGATAGTACTGGTAGATCCATGAGTGACACCGGCCTTACTTGACTTTTAAATTTACAAGTTGAGTTCAATTGTTAGTGAGTTCGAAAATTGCTTGAAACTGATAAATGTCTTATTATTCTATAGTTATTGTCGACTTAATTAACTCTCTCATTTGATAAACCAGAATGTTAAAAGATGGACCGGATAATATATTTTTTAAACATTAAAAGAACTAGTCCCTTATTTTACTCCCAATTCTCTTCTCTCCGGCCTCGCCTAGCAACTCATATCTCCGGCATTAGGCCTTTGCGTTCCGGACTGCTGGATGTTGCTTATTGGTCGCATGAAAATGATGGAGTCTTTAAGTCTATGCTTCCGTCAATCGTGTTATTTAGAGGGGCATACAATGCATATTCACGTGTCTCTGTGTTTATGGCATAAACTCTGGCGATTACCCTTAACATAATTACTTTGCTTTGATAATTTACCCAATAGCATCTTCTGTTTGTGGTAGAAACTCACAAAACAAGCGTGTGATCCTTTCGATATGTGCGCAACAATCCAATTAGTTCTCCGGGTGAAAAAACATTAGACATTCCATCTTCTAAAATATGAGAATCTCCTCTGGGGTCGAAGGAATTGCACGTTTGACTGGTTTTCCGTTTTCCAAACTTCCTGTCATAGGTTAGCTGCGGCTTTCGTTTTGCACCGGCCACTTTCGGGAGTTCGGTCTGTTCAGCATGTCTGTGGCAAGTTCTTTCTGACTAGTGTGACCCGTGGTCTAATTAGTTTTCTAACTATAAGATAAGTAAGTCTTTCCAGACCATACAAGTGCAATCCCACTCAAAAAGATGAAAGAGCTATGATGTTGGCCCCGTCAGTATTATGACTTGATCCAGTTCCCAACCTCCCATATCATATGATGGGGGTCGCTGATGTATTGGGCGCTTTCGCATTTGTTATGACTTGGCCCTTTTATGGCAGATATTGGCGCACATTCATATTCCAGAAATACTCTCTGTCTCTACTTTACTGAAACACATGAGCATCTGTTTTTTGGTTTACAAACCAGCTCTCAGTTACTGAATGATAGTTTCGTACACGTCCAAGATCACGCAGTGGCTAGAACGGGCAATTCTTAGGCATGCTCCTCCACTCGATGGTATCATTTGAGTTGTTGTTACCACCTTGTGGACCATATGGTGTGATCGTAAGGAGGTGATATTCCGTGCAACAACTTTTACCTCGCACCATATTCACGATGTCAAAGACTGGTCCGCAAATGTATTGGAGCCGTAAGACAAACAGAGAGACAGAAAGACGGGTGCTTTCTTTTGGGATGGAGAATACAACCGATTTGGCCATCTGTGAATGGGGTTGGGTTGTACACCAACAGTCGTGTGGGACTGTGGTTTTGCACGCGAGATGGACCAAGTTTAGCTCTTTGTTGCCACTTGTTTGTTTGCACTACCAGACGTGGTCATTGGCAATTATCTCATCCAAGGGAAGGGCTCGGACGTGTATTTGAAAAACGATCCCCCACGACAATAACACCTCTCCGATCATCATCCCACCTCGCTGCCCCACCCCCACCCCCACCCCCACCCCACTTTCTCTGTCTCCTCGATCAAATGTCAGAAATTAACCTCTGCCGACATTTCTATTTTTAGCAATCCTAACCTTTGCACGTTCAACCGCTTTTCTTGTTCCCCAAAAAACAACCAACGAACACATACAGGAAAACAGCTTCTCCTTGGCTTGTCATCCTACCAACATAGAGATCGAGTAAAGAGTGGAGCAAATGTAGTCGAGCATTTCCGACAGCTACGATACGGGGCAAAATCGAAAACAATATACTGCAAATGGAATACAAAGAGTTACATGTTCCGTGATCACATCGTCATGTTGCATATGAGAGTGTCTTCTACTAGGTCAAAAATTGTACACGTGAGAATGTCAAGAAATCGAGCTTCTCAAGGAAATAAAAAGAGCCCATGGTTATTTGGAGCAAAGTGAACAACAGCATTATTATGTAGAAGCATTTGCCTCTACTAGTTCTGTATATTCTAAACAAATTCAAAAAGGGACAACGAAGTTCTAAAGAAAACGGTATGGGAACGGAGGATCTATCAAAATAAAGATTCCCTGCCTCTTACTACCTCCCTATAACTCAAGCCCGCCTATCCCACCTAAAATCTACTTACATACACGGCATTAAATAACCTCTTGTATACGTATGTACAGAGTGAAGTTGATCGGCTTGTATACTCTCTGGCTTCTGAAGGAAGAAATTAGCCACAAGCTTCTGTTGCATGGTCATGAATGCAATAACTTATCCCTAAAACTAAGCTCACAAAACTGGCAACCCACTTCTCCACAGATCAAAGATAATTAATTAGAGAGGGCGTGGGGAGGGGATCAAAGGCAATCTTAATGATTCCAGGACCTCAAGATACATTTACCACAGAATCCTGAAAAGTAGAATTCTGATGTGGCAAGCTCACCCATCCTAGATTGTTGGTCTTGACGCCAGAAGCAGCTTCATGCCCACTCAAGTAATAAAGCGGATTGGCTGTTCGCGTTAGGCACATCTGGGGGGATAAAAGGCAAATCTAATGATTCCAGGACCTCAAAAATTGTTTACTAATAGAATCCTGTAAAGCAGAATTCTCATGTGGCAAGCTCACCCATCCTAGATTGTTGGTCTTCATGCCAGAAGCAGCTTCATGCCCACTCAAGTAATCAAGTGGATTGGCTGCTCGTGTTAACAGATCGCTTGCTGAAATACCCCCACCAAACCCAACAGAGTTCGTGGGCTGAATAAACCTTTCAGCGGAGCCCATTTGTTCATAACGGGCACCAGAAAGTAACCCATTATAGTGAGGTAGAACACTAAAGAGGCTCTGATCTGCATTGGTTGCGTTCCCACCAATGCTCTGATTTTGGCCAACAGCACCTTCCAGACCAACCAGTTCGCGTGAAGCTCCGTGATCACCAGAAAACCAACTCTGACTTAACGAGACTCCAACATTCAAATGGGACGGGGGAGGTGCTGACATGTGGACTGTATGGGCAGCCCAATCCTGAATATTTCGGGGCGAGAAGTGATCTTGCCTTGAGATTGGGAATCGACCCACATCAGAAAGCATGTTCTCTTGTAAGTTCTGATGCATGTAAAGATCGTTCAACCTCTTCTGCCTCATCTCAAATGGCATCGATGGGCGCAGCTGCTCCTGAAAATACTCAGGGAATTGACCAGCTTCAATCATTAGATTAGCCAGCGGAAATATACCTAACCCCTTCTGCCTCTGCTCGTGATGGTAAGGTACACTTCCCTGGCCCTTAAAGAGCGAATGAAGTAGCTCGTGACGGTCTTGATTAGGGTAAGGAAAGAAAGAATCACCTGTGGAGTGCCCTTGCATTATCTCTTTCCCCGCATCATTTTCCTGCATGTCAGATTCCAAATCGATCAGTGCAGCTGGTTGCTGTTCCATAACATCCAGATGTCCAAGCGACAAATGGCTGGAGGATGGATATTCTTGCCCTATGGGAGTGGAATGGTAATAAGCACCCGGCCAGGTGTCAGTTGCTGATGAGATTGGAACCCCCTGATTTGCCGGACCATCCACGAGGTTTATATTTTCAGGAAAATCAGGTAGATTAGGATGTAAATCATCTGCATGGTTACTATCAGAATCAAAATTCATGGAGCTGCAACCATGGACATCACCGAGTAAACTAATCTGCTGCAGATTGGGATTGTGTGTGGATCGGGGAAAAGACTCATTTTCATCTTCCAAGGTCAATTCACAGCTAGCTGATCCATTTTCTGTCTGCTCCTGATAAATGCAGCCAGCGTTCTCCTCTTCATCCTGACCACCAAAATGGTAACCCAAAGGTTGATTTCATAGGCTCACGGCTCACCTACACTCGGAAGGAAACAGCAGTAAAACAAACCTCAAATATAATGGAAGAGTCATGGCTTGTTACTTCACAATCCCCCTTTTCCTGAAGCAAGCTATGAGATTTTTCTCTATCCTCGTCCTGGGCATCCAATTAACTTGACAAGTTAGCATAAGAGGCGAAAAGATAATATAATAGAATAAAAATGGAATGGGAAGTGTATTCATGAGTGTTCGAGCACTTGCATAATCTAAGCAAATGCACACACATATTTCTAGATTAACAGGCTCTGGTACCCACGATCGATTAAAAACACAAGAGGGCAGGGCAGAGTAACGAACTTTTATTGTTTTTGTGGGTTCCAGGTCTGATGCTCTGGTGTCTTCGCTCTCCAATCGCATGTTATAAGGGCTCTCTTTCTCGTCCTAATCAACCAATTTTGCTTTGGCAAGTCAAATATTGCAGCAACAAAAGAAAACAGATACAAACCCACACGAGCATAATTATTCAGAAAGTCCATGCTACATCGTGAGACTTCCTCCCCATATGAGAACATACAGCAGAAAAGGAGAGCTTATCAAACCTCCTTCAGGGATTTCAGCTTTTCTTTCATTTCTTGCCCCAGGGACACAGTCAACTGCCGTTTTTCTAACTGCAGCCTTATCCAGTTTGCAAAACCTGCTGGGAGATCTCTGTTTGCCAGATGCGACCTGTAACAACAACAGTTGATATTTGTGCACACACAGAAAATAGTGATTTAAGCTTTCAAGTAAATCCTTTTGCAAACACACTAACCAGTGCCTGTGCAACTTCTGCCGTTCTTCTTCCTCAAATACTTCATATGGCCGGACATCAAAGGAATCGAGATTGCCTAAAACATGGTCAAGAGACCTTGGCTGAATGCTATTACTCGAATGTTTCATACTGCTCTTAACAAGTTGATGCTGCTCTTTGCTAACCTGGAAAACAACAATGATCAATACGGATTCAGAAATTATTAACTGCGTGACAAAAATGAGACATGAACTTTACTCTGCTAGGCCAAACGGTAAACCATGTTGAAGGAGTAAGCAGAGACCTTTTACAACTTAACAAATGATCAATGTATAAGGACCAAGAGATCAATAGGCAAGTAAAAACACTCCAACCAAACTATTCATTAAAACATGGCATTGAATTAACAACCTTGATATACGACATGTACTTGGAACCGTCACTGCGCTGGATATTACGCTTCTGTAACTTTCCGGGTTTTGCAACCACCTTAAGCCTGTCTGCTGAACTATCATATTTTCCCTCCATAAAATCATTTTTGCAGATCCTGGTACAAAAACCAACTAGTTAGACGAACTCATAATCCATAATAGAACTTACGACTTCATGTGTAGGGATCACGATCCTGATTGCCTTGTCAAATTCAAAGAAACAATATGCAGAAGCACCAAATTACCATTATTATATGCTATATCTTCATTTTGTAGAGAGCTTTGTACCTTCTTTGATATTCTGCGTCCATCGTCGTTATATTCGGCTTATGATTCCAACATGCTTTTTCATCAGCAGCCGAAGAACAAGATCCGGATGTGGCAGCAAGGTTCTCATCATAGTCACAAAGTCTGACCTCATTTGCACAAGCAGGCTTGCCTTTCCCAAGATGCTTATTTGAGCTGCTGAACAAAAAGAGGTTGCACGACAATTATTAAGGACGGGATAGCCATCGAAAAGGAACGAAATAAATAAATAACCAAACAACAAATCTCCCATTTAAGGTCAAACCATGACAATGTCGATAAAAATCCCCCAAGTTAAATCATCTGCAACCATAATACTTGTGCAGATGAACGTAAAAAATTTTAACAGAATTCAACATGATCATTCATGACGTTCAAAGAAATGATGCATCAGCTCACAAACATCTTAGATGCTAGCGTATTACAGAAGAAGTACAGAAAAGGGTTCTTAGTTTGAGCATAATTAGAGCATTCTGCGCTGGTTGCATATGTGCACAGTACCGTCACATAAAAGCCGAAGGCATGCCAAAACACAGAAATACAATAGAAAGAAGTTTCTATGATTGTTAACAATCAATAGAGTGCAACACTGCAAAACAATAAGAAAGAAAGAAAGAAAAGAGAAATGAACATCACACATGAACTTAATTGCAACACCCTGTATGGCAATTCTATTTGCAAACAAGCATTAGACATCCAATATAAATGAACTTCATCAATTATTTCTACTTACAGAGCTCTGCATTTCTCGCACACACGAAAAATATGAGAAAACTCGCAATTCAAGCTAGAATACTAATGAAACACTATCGAGCATCACATCATTGTGACATGCAATAGCCAATAAGTGTTTTTCACTGCGTTCGTTCCATATAGTGCAGTACCAAAGTATTATATTAAACACCAAACTCCTTAAAAAAGTTTCAGCCCTAAAGAACTCGCCAATTTATTTGCGAAGGGGGACACAGATGTAATCAACCTGCATATCTTTTGCACCATTTCTATTTCAGGATCCTTGCAGCTTGCCCATATTTCCTTCCACATTTGCAGATCTCCAATCATACTGATGCAAGATCAAAGAAAAGTCAAGATCATGCTTCTTACAGGAAAAACAGAATCTCAGAATTACGTAAAAAAGAAGAGGCAACACCAAAGATGTAACATACTTGTTATGATACTTTCGTAACTCTGAATAGTATGCCTTCTTATTAGCCGTGAAGAACTGTTCCTGATAAAGAACAGCATCAGGATGAAGACTTCCAGAACAAAGTGAGGTACTCCTGCAAGGATGGATTTTCTAAAAATATTAACCAACTCAGATTTCAGAAAGGCAGAGATGACAGTTTTCTCTAAGACTGTAAGAATACATGGGTAGTGTTCTCAACTTATCATTGTATCTCACATCCCAGCTGCAGAATATCAAAAGAAAGCAAGAAAATGGATGAAGGTCCTACGATATTCAATACATGAAACTGAGGGCAGTGGCAAAACCATTTTTCAGCACTCTTAACCATCACAATGAACAAAGATTATGATGTTTATTTACTTGCAATTCTGATTCACTTAAACCAAAAAGATACTGTCATGGGGTAGATACTTCAATGAATTTGCCTATTATATCTTTTTTTGGAAAGAAAAAAAAAAGACCATACACACCAATATGCATGCAACTTGCCCACACCGCACATATATTATTATCAAATTCCTCGTAGAAAATGCACACAATCAGAAAGCATAAGGTAGAGAATAGATTGCGAAAAGCATATTATTAGAGTCCTAGAAAAATTTAGTCAAAAACTTGATCAAGTAATGTAGCACGCTATCATGAATAACTGAAACAAGGCTCCACATATTACTAAAAGTCATGCAAGTTCTTTTTGTAATAATATTTGCAATAGAAAGTCATATCTTCTCATTATCAACTGATAAATAGGCCACGTGCCATTTCAGAAAGGGATTTCCAAAGTGAAAGTTATCCCCGCCAAGCAATTCTTGAACAACTTTATGCGCCTCAGCTCCTTTAGGTAAAAACTGGGACAGAGACTTTCTCTCTGTTTCAGATAAATGAGTCTGCCAAACCTGCACCGATGAAATAAATGCATAACACGTCCAGCAATAAGAACCTCTAACTAGATGTAATGAGCATCACCGTTGATAGTCCTTACCTCATACGAGAGCACGTCTTTAAGAGTTCTCAAATCAAAAATTTCCCGAGGAATACAGAAAACATCAGCCAAGGCGTTAAAACAACTAGGAAGAGCACCAGTGAACTGAAAGTTTCTCTGTGCAATACTAATCTGCTCCCTCTTAGCAATAACATTATTCTTCTTGTCATCCCACTCGAGAGAAATATTAGATCTCATGTTTAAATAACTTTGTTGTAGTTCCAATTTCTTCCTTTTGACTTTGTACTGTTTCCGAGAAGTACAACCGACAATGCTGGAAGCATTCAAGCGTTTCTTCCGCTGATCAGCTGCCATTTAGATCACGTATCAACAATTCAACCGGCACACTACTGAAATGTAAAGCCCAATGCTATCTGGATCTCAACCAAAATTCTGTTTCCATCTAGACGCGCATGCTGAAAAGCCAGCAAATAAATTATTCCCTACATAAGTATTCTCATCTAATAAAGCTCCGTTCATCAGTACCTTATGTACAGTGTGCATTCTATGTACCATGTGTCAAAAGCAGTAAGTGGCTTCTAATGCCCATATACATCAGAAAACACTAAAACCTTCAAGATAATCACATAACCAGCACTATATTGCTTAAGATGATCTGAGCACAGAACTGCACAAGAAATTGTAATCACTTTCATTGTATTACTATAAGGTAACACTAGTTTCTCCGTAATACAAGAATGCAGTAAACTACAAGGTCAGTTTTCAGACCAATGGCACGTGACGATAAGGAGGCTCAGTGCGTGCAAGTAAGCAGATAAAAGTTCAAACTACTTTCCCCGCAAATTATTAAAACAGCGACATGCCAGCTAAACGGTTACGACATGTTACACAAACAAGTACATAAAGTCAAACTGCCTTATGGCTTAACAATATAATCAGCACAAATAGAACCAACATCCTCTTTATGTTTTCCCTTTTTTATCCTCACATCATCTAAAGAGAACATCGCAAAAAACAGGGTGCAAAGGGGGTCATACATGATCGGAGGTACCCACCCATCTTTCATGCTAGCATGAGAATATCTGAGTGGTTCTACAACTAGCAGAAACATCACAAGTGCCACAAGCACTTCTAGCTTCACATTACACAATCATCCAAGGATGATAAATAACAGACATGTATCGAGGCCCTCAGTAGATTTACAAATGTAAAGTAAAAATATTGAAAGAGATGAAATTCCAAGCATCTTAATTGGCACTATAACCAGCACGTAAAATATGAGCGGCACATCACCCAACCATAAATGCAATGCATCGTTATTCTATGTCTTCTTCTTCTTCTTTTATCTTGTTATCCCTGTTTCGTTATTACAAACGCAAAACCCATTCAGAATGGTACAACTACAATAAAGAAACTAATAGGTCTCAAAGATAAGACTTACAGCTTTATCTCAATCACAAAACCCTTTACAGCTAATATAAAGCGTATCCATTTCAATGTATAAGTAACAATCTAGCAGAGAGATCCTCTAACTTCAACCCAATTTGTGGAAGAGAAGAGAAAAAATAATTTGTAAGAAAAATGACCAAATATGTATTGATCCTCTTTTAGACACTTTGGCTGACTTGGTAAAAAGAAATATAGCTAATGGAATCTTTAAAAGAGGGGAAACTTTTTCTCTGTGGTCACGCCCAAAACTTCCCTTCAAGTATAGTCCACTGGAATACTTTCGTTTGGATTCTAAGGAAGGAGGAGGTACAAAATATGGAGAGTTAACCTAGCAGTGATTGACGTAAAGTTGAGGAAATCTAAGGAGGTAGCTGAGCTCTCCAAGTATAGGTTCTAACCTTCAATTTATGACCAAAATCAACATAACCTTGCTTGCCCTTTCCTTTTCCTGAATCAACACGACTATTCGCATTCTAGTTGATGGTATAAGTATCTAATCTCCTCTGCTTTAGCATACCCAAAGCCTAACAAAGGCCTTGTGAGTGGAAACTAGATCAGCCAACAAAATGGAATATATATGGGTGTTTGAAAAAGCAATGTGCTAGGTCCTTTCCCCACTTCATCTGCCTTTTCTTATTAATTTCTTCGTTATCTCCTTTTCAATCCGTTCTTACTCGCATCACATCCTTTGGCCTCTGTCCACTATTCTCTCTGTTGGAAGTAATTCTCTGTTACCTTCTGCTTCCTGTATTTTTATCCTAACTATACTCAGAGACAGTTAAGATTCATATTAATGCATAAGATCCGTGGAAATGGAATAAATGATTTTGAGGTTAGCTCCTATTATGATCATCTAATTTCTCTAGGTCAAGTGGCTGTTTTCCCGTAGAAGCTTGTTTGGAAGACAAATCATCTCCAAAGGTGGCTTTCTTTGGTTACGTGCCTCCTTGCAAAAATTATGACACTGTAAAACTTGAAGAAATGGACAAAATCATTGTTCGACAGGTGTTGAAGAGGAGGAGGCTGTGATTCACCGTCTTCTTCATTGTTCTTTTGCTAAGAACTGTGGTGATTTCTTATTTCTATCTTTAGTATTTCTTGGGTTATGCCGAGACAAGTTATATGTGTTACACAGTTGGTCTCACAGATCTGTTCGGAAATCTCTTCATAAGAGCTGGACAGCAGCTCCTCTGTGTCTTGTGTGGTGGATAACTCTGGAGATGAATAAGCATTATTTGAAGGGTAAGTTCCAACTTAGGATGAAACAATTATTCTTAAGACACTTATGCTCTTTAAAGTCTAGTCACGTGATTGGTACCCTTAGGTACAGTGCTAGAGTTTATTGATGACCTACTACAAATTTTTGGTCTGGGTGGGTTTCTGTCTGTTTTTGTATACTCTATGTACATGGCTTCCCCCCGTCTGATCCTTTCTTTCTTCTAACAACATAGTGTCCAAAGATATCAGCGCGAAGCCAAAGTCTTCTAAGGAAAAATAACTAGAAAAATACCATAGCAGCCAATAGAAGTAGAAACAAGGAAACACAAAAGTAGTTATAAGGAACAGATTAAAAGAGATATATCATGTGCACAACTAAATGCAGTCATGTATTGATTGTGTCACGACCACCCCAACTAGGAAGCGAATTCCAATATGGCAGATAGCTAAAGGCATTCAGGAAAAGAGAAGTGGAAGAGCACCGGCGGTTAACTATACTAATCATAGCCAAGCTCTGCTTTGGTCCACCACCAGGGAAGGTACTTAGCAGCAAAAGATGAGCACCATGGCTTTTCCAGGGATATAGGGCATCCGAATACGTTTCGCCGAAACGAGGTTGTTTGCAAGTAAGTTTCAGTTTGTTACACAATCCACAACAGCATATGTGGCAAGTCAGCAAAGACACCAAGTCCTGTCTTTTTAAACGATATTAGTAAGTGTTCAAATAAACATAGTGCTATAATAAGTAAGTGTTCAAATAAACATAGTGCTATAATACAGTTATATTATTGCCAATAATAAATACATGTACAAGCAGTGGCAGAGGGAAGGGGGTGGCACAGTGGGCACGTGCCCACCTCCACAAGTAGTGGCATAGTGCAATAAGACTCATAGCACAGGTAGTCTTTGTGCTATGAGTCTTATATTAATAGTATCTAATTCACTTACTTCAGATTTAATAGTATGGAAAATGAAAGTCTCATGCACGGATTTGAATGAGAGAAAGAAGTGAGGAAATAATACAATAGGATTTATGGCTACACAAACTGTTGAGAATGGTTCTAATTGCACTAGAAAAAAGAAAAAAAGATCTCTTATGTTTTCTCATATGAATCTTTTGTCTCCAGCTATTGGGAGAGAATTTGCTGCACCCATTTTGTAGTCTTGTTACTTTGAAGCCCTTAAGGATTTCAATAACATTTTTGAAGCCATTGTTCTTTTTCAGTGTACATAAGATTATTCCTACCACATAACAATCAACAAATTCTAACAATTAGTTTTACTTTCACTTCTCCTGCTATAAATATACAGTAATGCGTCTAATCCTTTTAGGGATACTTTATTGATTTTAATGTCCAAAGCAAATTGCAAGTACAAAAGATAGAATGCGAAATGTATTGCAAGCTTCATGTTTATTAGTTTTAAACCGAACACGTTAAGATATCTTTTAAAAGTTTGGTGCCCACCTTATAAAGAATTTTTGGCTCATCTACTGCATACAAGCTATGCATTCCAACTGAATCCTCTCATATAAATGTCCAAACAGGACGACGCAAGGTAAGACAGAAAATATATTTACCTCAATCTAGAATTTCACAATCCTATACAGGGTAAATTGCCTAGAGACCATTACGGTGTATATGAGGAAATTAAAAAAAAAATTCCCAGAGTGGGAATTATGGGGCCAAAACGAGATATAAACAAATTAAATGTCAGAAACAAATACCTCAAAATCCACACGACAGCTTAACAACAATGCAACTAATAAGAATCCATTAAGACGTCAATATTTTGTTGGGATTTCAAGAAACGAAGACCTAAAAAATTGAAGCGCGCTCAATGCTGGAGTCAGTAAATCAAGAAATTAACCCCCCCTGAAAGAAGACAGAGAACATGAGGAGATTGGGGCACTTGTGCTATCGGATTCGATGTGGAGGAGAAAGATAGAGAAAAAAGAGGCGAGCGGCAACAGTGTGTGTGTGTGTGTGTGTGTGTGTAGATACGAGACATAGGAGATGGATAGATACATTGGGGGAAAAATCAGACCGGGGTGTGTGTGGGCGCGTGCGTGCGTGTTTGTTGTGCTCTTGGAAGCGTTATGATGGTTGAAGTCTCGCGTATTTGCTTGGTCGAAACTGAATCAATCACTCTCTCCTCTGTCTCACCTTCGCTCGCGCGCGCACGCTTGCTTTGGGGCTCGGCTTGGCTCGGTCATGTCACAACTCTCTATTGGGAGGGGGTCTCGACATTCTGACTTGACACACATCCAAATGACTCGGCCGTAGTCATTAGTTTGTCGACCCACAACCAGGGAAAATCAAAAGAAAAATAAGATCCTAAAAAGTTTTGAATCGGACGTGGGGTAGAGAACTAGTACAATGATGATGATGATGATACGGTTAACGGAAGTAATTCACGGTTGATTAGTCTACCATTGGTTCAACATTTTATCCAATTTTATATATTCATTTTACTGAATTCTAAAAAGACTAAAGACTTCATTGAAAACCTATAATTTTGTTTAATAAATACAAACAGTCAGAGATGTTCTAAATCTATCATTCATTTAACATCTAAAACTCTTATAAAGAAAGAAAAAAAAAGACAACGATTAGATGTGTTAAAAGAATGGTGTTATCAATGAAAATATGATCGTCTTGCTACACTCGGATTTGTACGAATTATGGTTACACCAATAGAAATCTAGCTTGATTTGGCCTATCAAGGTTGTTTCATTCTAGCTTGAATAAGTGGAGGGATCGAACTAAGAAGAACACCCTACTCGGGACAGATTCATCCTAAGATACGGCGGTGATGGTTATCAACTATCAAATTAAGGCAACAATTACTAATTGACACATGGTCAATTAGGAGCAGAGAATTGACACATGGGGCACTCACACAAGGCATGAAAAAATAACCCGTAACGTGTCACCATGGGAGTAGATGTAATAAAACGTGAAAAATCTTAATAAAAACTTAAGCACAAAGATGAAGTGAGGTCTTATCCAGTCTCAACACATGTTAAGGTCAAATCAAATCAGAAAGTTTAACGTGAATGGGAAGGTAAAATAAGCATGCTTGAGCACGTGGTAACTCTAGAATAGTTCGACCTAAGGTTAATGACTGAAGTCCAACTATAAAAGTCATGAATGTTGTATCATTTTAGCAACACGCACAAATAAATTCTTCGTTTTTTTTTCTATCAACCTTTATTTACCCTAACTAAACAAATTTATCATAGATTCCTCAAACCACTTAATAATCCCTTTAAAGAGTCACCAAAGTGTATGGCACCCTTGAGTTGAAACTCTTGTACTCTCAGAGTTTTGACAGTCACCTAAGTTATTCTTTATATATACGATGAAGATAAAACTACACATGATCAAAGTTTTATGTGCATGATTTGATTAACAAGAAGAACAAATAATTACTACCAATGAATATATTATATATATCATCCTCTGCCAAGCTTGAAGCCAAACTCACGGGGCTCTAACTACATGTTGCCCATCTCTGCTCTATAGTTGTAAGGCAAGTGTGGGTATCACTTCCTTCTCAAAGAACTGCATAAGTTACTCTATGACAGGGGTGGTTGATGGTGTTGGGTGGTGCAGTAGTGTTGGCAGGTCGAGGAGGATACAATTGGTGGTGTTGGGGTGGTACAAATACGGTGGTGCGGTTGAGGTCTTCGATGGGGGTGCTCGTGGTGGTTGGTTCTCGAAGGAAAAGAGGAAAGATAAATGGTATATCAACAATTATCTTCAAGTCATGAGAAATATAGTCATTTTGTTAGAACTGTTTATGTATTTGAAGAATTCATCTGCTCAACAGATATCACCGGTATTTGTTTAAATTAATAGATACGTGTATAAATTTATCTTAACCTCAGGGACCTGAATGTAATTTACCCTAAATTTTATCTTTCCGAGTGAGAGCTCGCGAGGGGAGGACGACCTTCATCCAGCATAGCATAGATGGCAATGGCAGCAGCTAATTCACTTCTGTCCCCTTCTTCCAAATTCGAGTCCAACACAAGAAGATATTCCTCATCATTACACGGCCGGCAATGGCTCAAAGGGAGAGGTACTCCCACCCCAGCAACAGCAAGACCCAAGAAGAGATTGGCGGTCTCCTCCTCCCTTCTCCACGAATCCTCTACCGCTGTTGCACTTCACCAAGGAGCAGCCTCCTCTTTCTTCTTACTTGCAGCCGATACCGCCGGCTATTCAACCGCCAGCTACTACACTTCTCTTGGTCTCTTCGTCATCTCTGTTCCTGGACTCTGGTCCCTCATCAAGCGCTCTGTCAAATCTAAGGTAATCGAACTTCCTGCCATTGTGTGTACCTACTGAGTTCTATGGTCTCCCCAAGTAATACTGAGCAATCAATCATAGCATGCAAAATTCACAATTTGAGCAGTAGCAGCTTCCAGTTCTAAGAAATTGGCGCTGCAGAATTATATTACTACTAGTACTATGTAAGAAGTGGTCGGTTACTTGCTACATCTCGTAAGCTGAAAGGGAATTGAACTGAATTCAGGTCGTGAAGAAGACGTTTATAGGGGAAGGGGAAGGCAAGAAGGTGCCTAACCAGGCGGCTGGAGAGATTCTTTCTTTCTTCACTCGCAACAATTTCTCGGTGTTGGATAAAGGAGAGACCATCACGTAAGCCCTCTTATCCCCGTTTCTTTCTATTCAACCCAAGATTTTCAAAGTCTGCAGCCTCATCTGTTTGTTAATGAATTTATATCCCCATTCCTCACATGATTGAACACCGAAGACAGCAGGAGGCTCTTTACCATCCCCATTGTTTATGAGCCTGTTATAGAGAGGAAGAGGGGAATAGAAAAAAAATTTTCAAGTTACCAACTCTTAACTAGTTTGGGAGAAAGGATTAGTTGATGACGACGATGATGATGATTGTTTACGCCTGTTTATGATAGATCATGGTTGGTGCGAAAAACTACTATGCTTTTAACGTCAAATTGCGCTTGACGATATAAGCAGAATGTCAAATTTGAACCTGGACATCTCAGAGTTGTATTAATCTCTCTCATTAGGTATGTTTCTCTTTATTAAAGGTTTGAAGGCACAATGGTGCCAAGCCGAGGACAAGCAGCTCTTCTTACATTTTGCACCTGCATAAGCCTAGCAAGCGTCGCTCTTGTTCTGACGATAACCGTTCCAGACGTGGGAAATAACTGGTTCTGGCTTACCACACTAAGCCCACTTGCGTAAGTGTCCATTCCGTCGTTCTTGTTCCCTGTACTAGTTAACCAGATTTTCAAACTTACCATGGTTGCTGGGCATAAGTAGTAATGCATAAGAATGTGAACAGAGGAGCATATTACTGGAAACGAGCATCAAGGAAAGAGCAGATCAAGGTTAAAATGATAGTAGCAGAAGACGGGACTCTGTCAGAAATCGTTGTGCAAGGCGATGACCAGCAAGTGGAGCAAATGAGGAAGGAGCTTCAACTGAGTGAAAAGGGCATGGTTTACGTCAAAGGCATCTTTGAGAGATGAGAATCAAGTTTAGAAACATCATGCTGTCCGTCCGTCCGTCCTGTGCAGGAGGAAAGAGGCATAAACTTTGCTCAGAGGGGTCCCACAAGTCCTTCACTTTGGGCAGAGTAAATCAATCTGTTTTTCTTACACTAGTTTTGTTACGCATAATTTCTGTACTCGGCCTGTGGAAAACAGTTGTGCTGGAAGGAGTATAAATCTAAATGTTACTACGGTAGTGAATAGTTATCTTATTTAGTCCAAGGCAAGAAGAACGTTCTCATGCAAGCACAAACAAGCAACCCCTCCATATAAAAATTGCTACTGTTGCCCCACAATTTCCAGCTCCAAGGAAACAATTAGTCTGACGTATGTAATAAGCTAGCAAGCAAAGTCGCACGGAGCCTTCGCAGTAGCAGACCAGGGTGAAAGAATCTCATTAATTGCCATTGAAGCCGAGGATATACATAATTCCTTTTCATCTCGCAACATTAAGATGCTTCAACTCACATAAGACCAACACAGAACAGCCACCTTATTTAGTATTCCATACAATATCAGCATAAAAAGAAGTGGCCTCCAAGTTACAAAAAGCATTACTAACATGCCTGAATGGAAAGAAATGGAAGCAAAGATATCTGCAACAGATATCAGGCAATGTCAAATTAAGTAAAATAATAATGTCGATATCCTAATTCCCACCATCCACTCGAAAAGGGATTCATCTCCGCACCTCATCCAATCAGCAACTTGTTGTCTTCCAAGAAACTGTAAGTGGGTACTTCTAGATTGTATGGTGCAGGGCCCTTGCGTATTCTGCCAGAGATGTCATAATGAGAACCATGGCAGGGGCAAAACCACCCATTATAGTCACCGGCATTGGGTAAGGGGATACAGCCCAGGTGGGTACAGACACCAATGACAATAAGCCATTCCGGATCTTTAACCCTGGCTGCATCTTCCTGCGGATCACGGAGAGATCCCAAATCAACAGTGTTTGCCAGCTTAATATCTGCCTCGGTTCGGCGCCTGATGAAGACTGGCTTTCCACGCCACTTAACGGTCACAGTCTTACCAGGCTCAATGCTAGATAGATCAACCTCCAGAGAGGCCAGTGCAAGAACGTCCTTGCTGGCAGACATGCTGAGAACAAACTTCAGGACCAGGAGGCGGACCAGGGAAGCGTATACGAACCTGCCGCCTGTCAAAACAAAATAGGCAAATGCCCGCTTGCTTGGGTCACCTGGAGGGTAACGTTCATGATTGTGCTCATCATATACTATCTTTGAGGTTGGGTTCTTAACAGCTGCAACCGTCGGTGGAATGTCTGTAAGGATGCTGTTTTCCTTCCTTGGTGTCAGCGACTCAGAAGCAAAACCTGAAGCAATCATTATCCACAAAGTCACTCAATATAACATGTAACCAAGAAGTAAACAAGGATGACCTTGTCCTGCCATTTACTTAGCTTTTAAAAGAAGTGGGATGGACGAGGTTGCTTGTTGACACAATAAAGACCACCACAAAAAGTAGTACGTTCTGGAATGTATGCTTAGATACTGCAGGACCATTTTCCAATAGGAATGCGATAAGTAATATAAAGGAAAAATATAACCATTTAGGCTCAATTGACATGGAACTATACAGATCCAATCTCCAACAAACCAAATCACGTATTCTAAACAATTTAACGACCATGATCTTACCCTCCAGGACTTTTTTCTCTTTAGGTAAGTAGCTGATTGATATAAATGGAACACACCGCACACAGAGTACGAAACTCGTGTACAGAGAGATACACCAAAAGTGATTATGACGTAACTCTGAAAAAAAGGCCAGAAGATCCTCAGAAGAGATTTGTCATGACTCCTCTACCCACAAGAGCGGAAGATTCAAAAAGACAGTTTTTCTACACCCCATGGACAACTCCTTGTTACCAAAAGCCCTTGTTTCCTTCTACATAGATCTTTATATACAGTTTAGCTTGTAATAAACTTGCAATGTTCAAGACTAAGAAGTTTGTACATTAACTATTTCAGTACACTACATTAATCTGTTTCCCTATGCCTACAGAAACACTTTTTAGTTACACCCAACATGTGGCTTTCTTTATTACCTCAACCAGCGGCATTCCTGTTGTCCTAACAATTTTTATGGATAAGAGCTTTCTCCATGCCTACTAACATTTATTAGTAATAAAGAAAATAGACAATTGCGAGGGAAACATAACATGATTATACATGAAGAATGTTGGTTGACTAAACAACTCAAAAAATGCAAGGGGCTGCTACCTAAGGTTACATAAGCTCAGCCTGCTTAATTCCTCTAATACCAGTTCTTATCATTTCCTTAACCCTCCAATGTTTCCCCGTTAGTACTTCAACTCATACAACTGCAGCACTTGCCCTCCTAAAAATGGTTAGCAGAAGGATGACAGAAGTAGTATTAGTGTTGCGATGGTAAGTAATGCTAGTCGTATTAGATATCTGAAAGAACAAGCAGACTAGGGGAATGCAGAGAGGAAAATCACAGAAGCTTCAGTTATGCAGGATCGGTTTTAATGCAATCGTATACATTACTTTGAGAAAGTAATTTGGCTTTGATATAACAATTTTTCACAATTGGTTTCTCATAACCTACTAATATTGCATTAATCAAATAGCATCGTCATTACGATCCCTACAAATCAAAAAAAATAATCATACTCCCTCTGTCCCATATAAGCGCTCACATGTCCAAATTAAGTGCTACCTTATTCTAGCTAAAAACCCTCCAGAAGTACCCTTGCTAACTAATTCACGAAACCCACAACGAGAGAGAGAGAGAGAGAGAGAGAGAGAGAGAGAGATGCGGCACGACACAACCAGTAGAGAAAGAAGCCAGCAACACTACCCCTGTGGATAGCAATTCGACACCCATCTCCCTCCATCAGATCTAGGCTACCCACCTAGGATCATGTTATTTGCACTTTTCAGACAGAGTATTTGATCTTTGCAACATCCACTGGAATAAAAACTCAGTAGATTTGAGAAAGAAAAAAACCTCTCCAGATCAGGGGGTTGCTGAGTGGACAACTAGGATTGAGTCCTTTGCCTAGGAGTTACTGGGAATTCAGCGAGGCGGGGTGGGCATCCAGGTCATTGCAGATTTAAAACTATCATATATTTCTAATTCACTTACGTTTTTGTTTTGACTGAGGGGTTTGATTATGAAAATCAGATGGCCACTGGATTTGTCCTAAAGTGATAACTCCAAATTTTCTTATGATGTTTGGTGTAAGAATACAAGAATTGAGTTGAATTGTTTGGAAAAAACGATGACTACTGAATAAATCGATTAAAAGAAAGAAAAACAGATTTACAAGCCTCAACTTGTAAAAAATTGATGAAAACAAGATTTTGAGAAAGAGAGAACAGGGAATCAGTTCATAGCAATAGCGAGCAAGCCAAAGGGGGAAGGATGGGGAGCGAGGGACAGAAAATAAGAGAGACAGAGACATAGAGAGCTGGTGGCCAGAGACGCACTTAAGGGTTGAAAGGGAAATGCAGAATATATGACTAAACTCCTTAATGTGTACAAATTCAGACCAAATCACTTGTTTTGGGAGGTAACGAGTACAACATAATTAGATATAAAGTATAAGTTGCTCGGTCCAAACATGGAAGATCACGACTCGTAGTGAACGACCAAGAGGAGGTAATAAAATCATGATTCTAGCGTTACCCTAGGCTGCAACATAACTGTTACCTCACCTAGATTTTCATACATGCTAAATGTAAAATTTGAGGTACTTTAATGATGTTAGGCAATTCTCCATAATAATGACGTCTAATCACACCCTTTCACATCCTTTTCACCACTCAAACAACACATCTTCACCTAAAATATGAATCAAGGCACATAAATACATGCTACAGAATATTCTCCATCCTCCAACTCTACTTGCTTCATTGTTGATGTATTGTTAATTTGTTATTGTTGCAAGTGCCTAAAGCATGGGTTGAGAGGATGAACATGAAATGGAGATTGTCCAACTCAAAGTGTGTTAAAATTAATGGTAGGCTAATAGGTTTGAAATGCAGCAGCGGTCTCTCCACAAAGAGAGGATCTGGTTGCTTGTATCTACCCTCCTCAGACCCCGTATCAGCGAGAACTTCATGCCGTGGGCAGCCCTTTTTAATATATAAGAAAAGGGTGACATTCCCTATAAAAATTAATAGAAGGGGTACTCCTGACATTTGGCCGAAATTATCTCTAATTCCAATTTTAAGTTATAGTTCCAAGGAAACAACTGACTAACAGATTGACAGGAATTCAAACAACAAAGCATACACTTGACAAGTGGAAACAGAGGAAAAAAATCCAAACTGAACCAGAAGGCTCCAGAAAAAGTTTCACATGACCAGCAATTTGTTTTGGATGGATCTCTCTGAGTCCACATGCTTATTACTATGCATATTTCTGCTATAACTTTCAATATTTTTATGTGTAAACTATATTTTGATGAGTAAACTTTTTGTATAGGTAATGCTGCCGCCACATCATGCATTTTCTTCCATCAGTCCATGTGTCACAACTATACATTTGTGAGTAACTTCAGTTAGGCATAGCTATAGTTTTTTTACTGACTTATGCGAACTGAAAATAAATTAAATGTATCCGACAATCCCGATGAGTCCCCTTATAAAAAGAAAAGTACTTGGGCAAGCATCCATATCCAACAGCTGTACGAGTCCATGTAACACAGATGTTCAGCTCTTTGAATCAAAAAATGCCAAATCATACCGTTCCTAAGCAGAGGACCATAACGTAGCATCCTTAAGACCCCAGAAGGCCAAAATATCTCTAGTATCCCTTAAAATCCAACTTAACTTCTCAAGCACAAGACCTATAACTAAACACCTAGTCACCATGATCTTATTGTAGAACAGCCTTCATGCATCGTAGATCCTAACAGTATAGTAGACAAAGATTCACAATGTTGTCTCTCTTCTCTCTTCAAAATATAAAGAAGGGAAAAAGGTTCTCTCTCTTTCCCCCTTTCTCCCTGCGCTTCCACCACTTTTGCCCTAGTTTCCATCTATTGCCCAAGCCGCCTCCTTGAAGGCAACAATCTCGTTTTAATTTCCTAATCACATCAAATTGTCTTGCATAAAGACGATCATGAAAGTTACAAAGTTCTAAGCATGATGCAGTACCATTGAGGTCGCAAAGTGCCAATGAGAATGTCTCTAAAGTCCAGATAGGGGTGAAGAATCTGTTTGTTTTCCACCACCAACAGGAATTCTCTAAGAATAAATTTTACCTCAGAACAAGAAAAATGCCAACAAAAGCATTCAAATAATCATTTCTTCAATTCAATCAGATCCTCTGTGGAAATCTAGAGGAGAACCAATTCTGATTCGCTGACAGAATTAAACTTATGATGCAGATTCGTGGAATAGAAGCTATTGGATATCATAAAAGTGATTATATGAAATATAATTCTGTTTAATCCGTGTCACTAAAATTGTCTTGTCTCTAGCGCGCCTAAAACAACTTCTTCATTTAAGAAAGTAAGTAACGGAATGAAGCATCATTCCAAGGGTTACTTTTGAGTGATTAGACTTGGTTTTGATATGTCGAGACAATTACAGTTGATATCTAAATGTGATGTATGTGTCTGTGTGCTTATCTGCATACAAATCCATATGCAGAGAGTAGAAAGCATGTCTTTAACAAGCACTCACGTCTGTAATATAAACACAAAATCATTTTAATGGAATTCCCAATAATAAGAATCATTAGAGTTTTCTTTATTTATGCAGTAAAACCTCATTCCGTACTCTTTCTTCAATGATCATAATTAAAGATTAAAAAAACACGAAATTACAGTTATCACTAACATGCAAATCAAGCAGTACAGCATCAAGGCAGAGAACAAGGAAAGCCCAATTTAGGGATTCATTGCACGTGAATTTACGCAAGAAGTGAAGCCCTAAGAATGAAATGGGGATGGGGAAAGCCTGGCTAACCTCTGGAAGGGAGAAGGAAATGGGGGCCGAAAGGGAAGGAGTGGGCGAGTAGGGCGGATCTGAGGTGATCGGGCGATGAATCAGCGGCGTCGACCGGAGCTTTGGAGATGACGGCCGCCTGGGTGGGCCTCCATGATGATAGAGAGGAGAGCCTTCTTCCACCGACTCTCAACATCCTTCTCTTCTTCGCCTTCGAGCTTCTCTCAGGTTTCGAGTTTCCGCTCCAGATAAAAGGGAAAGATCATAACAACTCCAGACTCCACCAGCTACGACATTTTTGGGAGAGCTTTGATATGGTGCTGTTCAGCCAATACGGTGTCGCTTCGTCCCCTCAGCTTTATTAGCCACGCGGCACGCAACTAGGCGTCTGTCTCTTTCTTACCTTTGCTTTTTCTCGGTCTCTTTCTTGAATTTGAGCTTATTATCAGCATTTGTTATTTGTTATTGTTATTATCAAAGATGTGTGATAATAAAATATTTAATAATAAAAGACACTTTTATTGACGCACGAATTCTAGATTTTGAACCTACTGAAGTGAGGCAAGAGCACCTATCATGTCAAAAACACTAAATATTTTAATTATTTTTTCATCGTAAGTAACGCACAAATAAATATAATATTTAATTAAATTAAACAACATATTCGATGATAGAACACAATTTTGTATAGCGTTTGAATAAAAAATGGAACGATATTAACATCAAGACATAATCATTAATTCATGAGCCATACTCGCGAGAGAGCTGGTATGTGCATTTTTATTTTTAGTTTTGCTCAATCCAAATATACTAATGTTAATAGCAAACAACTTATCAACAAAACAGAAATCATTAGCAAGTTGTTGAAATTGATCAATGTTAAGCTGTATTACATTTAACAACAAAATATGTCACTCGTCCTTATAGCATTGCATGCATTTAACACTAAAATACAAGTTCGACGTATAACAACTTAACATCGAGACGTCATGGAAATGATCTCATGTAATTTAGAACGAAAAAATGTTAAGACCGAATTACTCAAATCTTATTTTTCAAATTTTCAACATTTTCATATGAAGTACTGAAATGAAAAAATAAAAAAGAAAGGTAAACTAAATCAAATTTGCCTTTGTTTCACTTTTTTTCATGGATCAAAATAGTTCATTCTTTTTGTTCTATTTATATATATATTTATATAACTAATAATGCAGTAATTCTCCCGAAAACAGAAAAAGGTTGCAGCTTAGGAAATTTTGTAAAGAAAAAGTTGAGTGAGCCGACTCGCTCGCCCGGAGTCTGTGAAAGAAACAGCGGAGGAGGGGGAGGGCAAATGGAGGCGACGAAGGAAGAAGAAGGGGAGGCTGCTACTAAGGCAGTAGAGTTGGATGCTTCGGAAATAGAGTACGTGAGCTACGGCGGAGAGCATCACCTCCCTCTCATCATGAGCCTCGTTGATCAAGAACTTAGCGAGCCCTACTCCATCTTCACCTACCGATACTTCGTCTACCTCTGGCCCAACCTCTCTTTCCTCGTACACTCACGCCATCCATCCATCCTCTCTCTCTCTCTTTTTCTCTATTAGCCTCTTCCAATTACCCCTTTTTGTATCACCTGTAGAATTTGATTGATCGTTAGATGAACAATTTCCATGTATCTTCTAATTGTTTCCGAATCAATCTCAGGCTTTCCACCGGGGCAAATGCATTGGAACTGTAGTTTGTAAGATGGGCGACCATCGCAACAGTTTCCGAGGCTACATTGCGATGCTCGTTGTCATCAAGCCTTACCGAGGCAAAGGCATCGGTGTGTCCCTCTTGACCTATCTCATGCGCAGTTGTTCTTATTGGTTTGTTTTTTTTTTATTATTCATCTTATCTCACACGTCAGATATATTTGGAAGTATAGAATTTTCTCGTGTTCTGGGTTGTTCATTAGATGGAATATCTGTCAAGTAATTGTATTCTTCCCTTTTATATCTGTATTTTTGTCTTTTTATTCAACTGAATATGTGTATGTATTTGCAGCTACAGAACTTGTTACAAGATCAATCAAAGTAATGATGGAATCTGGTTGTGAAGAGGTATATTGTCAACACTCTATTACCTGTGTCAAGAGTTTGCCATTGTTTTGCCTTTTTCATTAAGCTTTGTTCCTTCCGTCTCCCTGTATTCCTTTTGACAAAAATTGGTGGTTAATAGAAAAATGCCATATCCCACTGCCGTACAATAACTTCTCAAAAGAAATAAGAAAGGATGCCGCAGCACACTATAAAGAACTGTATTCAGTTTTGACAGGATTTTTTGTTGCTTTTGCATATCTCAGCAAGGTGTTGGCATTTTCTAAGTTCAATGTCATAACTCATAACTTGTATATGCTTCTCCAAACTGATGCTTTGATAAACCTAACACTAATTATCCATACGTACATAATAACTACTGCCTAATTGGTGCAGCAGTGCTGGCTTGTTATAAAACTTACTTTTCAGAGAACTTACGTTGGTGTACAATATAATAAGTTACTACGTGTTGGGGGCCACTTATATGGAAAAGATCAGAAGAAGCTAGATTTAAGGGGGTACTTACATGTAAAAGATCAGCAGAAGTTTTGCTCTTGCCTTGTATAGTACGAAATTGCAGAAGAATCCCAAAGCCAACAGGGGAAGGGAGGAAGATCCCTGTTGCCGCTAAGTGCTTATACCTTTTTATAAGGGCAATTTGCTTTATTTGCTCCAAAATGTACCCTCTGCCTGCCCGAGTTTTCCGGAGGATAATAGATCCTTTTTATAAGGGCAATTTTCCTTTGGACCTAGATTAATTAACGCACACTTCTAAGGGGAATGTTCTGTTGTACCAGTGAGAATGATGCTTGATATGTGTCAGTTGAAGTTGGGTTGACATTATCGCATATGATTAGAAGTATTGTCCTTCACCGAGCAACACAAATGATTAAGAAACTACAAAACAAACTGTGACGTTGCTACTTGCCAGGTCAATCAGCAGGTAACAAAAGCCTGCTTTCCCCTGTTGACTTGTTGATTGCAGGCCATCTTGTTTCTCAAAGCATGCTATGCTTCACCAGTGACTGCTCCTTTTGAACTCCCTGTCATCATTTCTGTAGCAATATTCTCTGCAACCTTCAAATCTGAGTAGTCCACTTAGTGTTTGGAATAACGAGTATATTGTCCTCGTGCCCATAGAGCATAAGGGTTTTGTTGTGGAAAGTGGGGACAAATTGAGATCTCTAATGCTTTTGTACTATAAGTGATTCGGAATATCTAAGTTGTGTATTATGTCAGGTAGACAGGTAGTTTAAATTTTTGTGGATTATTTTGGTACTTTTGCTGTATTTGTAACGAGTCCTGGTTCTACCGTTCTGGGAGAATTGGGGTTTCTAATAAGCCATTCGCCCCACAAGTGTAATATGCTTGAATATTCTTCGAGTTCATGTGATATCGTGGATAGTAACCACGATAATATGTGTGCATTCGACAGCCATCCCTCTCTTTCGTTGCCTTGATGAGCTTGCACTTGCATAAGCATTCCTTATTTTTTATAAATTTGTGTCAGTTTCCTCCTGTTGTGTCTCTGACCGGAGTTGCATTGTAGATTTCGGTTGTTAATTTACCTTTTGGTCCCCTAGGATTAAAAGTTTTATGTCAGGTTTGCTTTGCATTGCATTCGTCCATTTCAAAGTCTCTCTCTTTCACACACACACACGGAGATAAATTTTTTGTTATAATTTTTGATACCTCCCTTTCTAGAGTTTGAACTCAACTAGGTGCCTAGGCTCATTATAATGTTAAACGATCGTAACAATTGGATAAGCCTCTATACAGCAGTTTCTAAGAAAAGCTTAAATACTCAACTTTTTTCTGCTTGTATGACCCATTTGCTTTTGTTACATTTGTAGGTCCGCATTACTGTAGTAGACTCGTAGTGTGATATGGATGCAAGTATAGTTTCAATTTCTTTCATCTATTGTGTGTGGCAGATCATGGTTTTCTTTTCTTCTTTTGAAGGCAACTTTGGAAGCTGAAGTTACAAATAAGGGGGCACTCGCATTGTATGGCCGTCTGGGGTTTATTAGAGCAAAGAGGCTTTTTAGATACTACTTAAACGGAGTTGATGCTTTCCGACTCAAGCTACTATTTCCCCGCCCGGAGTTACCGTACGCCCAGTCCATGATGGCAACAGGGGTTGAGGGCCATAGGCAAAATGAATACATTCTACCCGAAGAAAGCTCTTTGCTTCAAAAAGGCTTGTAATCTAAGTTGTTATAACCGAGGGAAAAAAACAAAGCCGAGAAACTTGTTGCTTTCGTAGAATCAAGAAAGAGGTGCTCAAGCATTTATCAGTGAGATATTTACTGCCACTTTCAGGCAAGTACTTCCTTGACAAAAAAAAAATATTGCTTGTAATTTGCTTCTCTTGAGAGGTCGAAGTATGCTATGGAAGTATGAATGTGAGAAAATTAAAGGGTTAATTACAAAACTGTCCCTTATAGTTTACACATTTTTGCACTTTGTCCTTCGTGTTTACAACTTTTGCAATAATGTCTCTGAGGTTGACAAAACCATTGCAAATAGCTCCAAAACCGAACAGTCGTTCAAATTTGGCCGTTAAGACTGCATGTGCACAGCACACGCGGTTTTGGCATGGATAGATAGGTAATTTCCTATCCTAATCCCTTTGAAAACCCTAAACTTCCATTACTTTCTTCTCTCTCTTCCTCTCCTATTTCTTCTCTCTCCCTGTTAACCATTCTTTATCTCCCTCTCATTCGTCAGACCTGCACAGACCCAGAGTCGCACCATCTCCGGCCAGCCTCGTCGCCTACCAGCCTCCATACTGGCCACTTCCATCTGTCGCCTTCGTCACCTCCATCCTCCGTCTGGTCCGTCATCGCCGTCACCACGGAAGCCCTAATCAAGGGAGACTTTTCGCAGCCCCAAATCTGATCTTTTACCCATCGCCGTAATGACCATAAGGGTAAAAGATCATAAGGGTGTTGATATGAAGGCTATCAAAAACTGGGCGAGACAGACTTTACAGGGGCTAAATTACTTACACATGCATGATCCGCCGATTGTTCACAGGGATTTGAAGTGTGACAATGTGTTTGTTAATCGAAATCATGGAGAGGTCAAGATTGGGGATCTTGGGTTTGCGAATTGGGTATTCTTTTGGAATGTGTGTATTGGAGTTGGTTACTCACGAATACCCATATAGCGAATGCAAGAATGCTGGGCAGGTGTATAAGAAGGTCTTATCGGGTGCAAAGCCAGCCACTCTTGAGAAAGTGAATGATCTCCAAGTCAAGCAGTTTATAGAGAGGTGTCTTGTTCCTGGATCTCCATCAACTCAAGAGTATTTAGCTCTAATGAAAAGAAAGAATTTGGATTGAAAAGGACGACGATCGATAGAAAGTCGATTGAGTTTGTCTTATAAGTGACTGGCTCAAGGAAGGTTGGCACATATGAGTTTGTGTTTAGTCTTGATGCTGATACAATACTTTTCAATTGCTTGTGAGATGGTTGAGTAAGACGAGTTATTCTTTGAAGATGTTGCTGCAGTAACTGAATTGATGGATAGATGGCTTTTGGAACTTGAACCGAGCTGGAAACCTTCAGATTTGAGTTGAGTAAGGACCTCAGATGGGGATTCTACTGGACTACAGAATGATCGGCACCCATTGAGGTGTTCTGATGTGAAGAATGGTGTTGAACAGTCGAGCTTTAATGGATCAGTCATACCAAGTGAAGATTGGGATATGAAATTACCGATCTATCCATGCCAAAATCGTGTGTGCTGTGCACATGCGGTCTTAACGGCCGAATTTGAACGGCCGTTCGGTTTTGGAGCTATTTGCAATGGTTTTGTCAACCTCAAGGGACGTTATTGCAAAAGTTGTAAACACGAGGGGTAAAGTGCAAAAACGTGTAAACTACAAGGGACAGTTTTATAATTAACCCAAAATTAAATAAAGGATGTTTAATGTGAATACCCTTAAACAGGCATGAGTGACTTGAGATCCAATAAATGATTGGTCTTTGACTGGGTACTGCTCACTCATTGAAACCTAAGTACATGGTAGTGGATTACTGAACCTTAAGCAGCTATGAAAAGTTGAAAATAATCCCAAGTCGACGAATTGATAATATGCATGCCAGAAAGATGAAGCTTCAGAGTTGTAAGTTGTTAATCACAACGCTCAGCTGAAATCAACGGGGAAATTGAGCTAAAGAGGGAGCAGATGAAGGGTCGTATAATGTCAGTGCCATGGAGGTGACAAATTCGTCAATTTTTAGTTCCGATATGATCCTCGACAATCGGGGGCCTCCAGCGCTAAAATTAAGGTCCAAGCCCAACGGGGCTACCATCTTTACGGTATGAAAATAACTTTTGCTAAATTGACTGAGCTACTAAATTGGTACTAGCCTTTAAAATGACCATACACCGGTATTTATTGTGTCAATTTGATATAAGTATTTTCTCTTCAAATCACATTGAAATAAACTCGTTTTAGTAATTATATACCTCCCTCTAGAATGACCATACACCGATATTTATTGTGTCAAAACTGATATAAGTGCTCTCTCTCTCCAAATCACATGGATATAAACTCGTTTTAGCAATAATATACTTCGTGCATCTCACTCACAAGCTGTTTAGACTCACCTACCGGTTAAAACTATCAACCATGCGATAGAGGGTGGAAGAAAGCTTCGATTAGTAGTAACTTTCCGTTACAACCAATATCCCGTATCTTTTCTTTAACTTTTACGGTTCTAATTACTTTTGCAGGAACAAAAAAAAAAGAATTATTCATCAGTAATTTGAACTCTAATAAATCTCGACTCTTGAATTTGCTTATTCATCCCCATATTTCGTTTTACAAACTTCTTTTTTCTACTTTTTAGTATGGTTATACCTGAGAACGAATGAAAGTACGTTTGAAAGAAGATTGGAAATTTGTTTTCAAGTAACATAAGGCATCCAATAGATCAATAGTTGAATCAAAATCATAATGACTGAACCACACGACTTTTTTGAAAATTTGATTACACAAGAGGTTGTAAAAAAATAAAAAAGTATAAAAAAATGAGCATGATGGAAAACAATACAACTCAATAAGGTCTCACATTTTAGTTAAGGGAGAAGTCATTATTCATGTTTTCACCACTAGTTATATGCTGGAGACTGTTACTTAATAATGAATCGTATTAGAATTTCAATCTCAATTTTAAAAATTGCTTTTTAAGATGTGCCGGAAACAATTTAAAAGTAACAATAAACCTAACTATTGTTTTGAATAATAAACACTATAATAGCCCACACGATTTTGGGGCAACTAAAATTGAGATCCCCATTACTACTTCCTAATGTGTTGCTCTATATTTGTTGATAAATAATCGTACATTCATGATATGATGATTATTAGTTAATTCATAAACATATGTCTGGGTGTTGGCATCAAAACGATGACGTTATCCACAAATTTAGCTAGCTTTGTGTAATACAGTAACTAGCTGTTAATTTGACTTGGAACCAATGATCTTCAGGCTCGTCCCCTCCTCTCCTGATAATACTTGCGACTCCCCAGGTGAGAGGAAAAGCGAGCGGGAACCCAAGTCCAAGGGCGCAATTCTCGACTGATCAAAATCTATGCAACCGCACTACACCCCCACACAGTACACCCACTGGGCTACAGTGTCCGTTACCTCGCTCCTCCTCGTGATTAGCGATCCTTCAGAGGCGCTTTCTCTCTCTCTCTCTACAGTGATTTCACCCATTTGGAACCCTAATTTCAAACTCAAAGACTCCATTTTCCTCTCTCCCCACAACTGCAGCCGAGTCCAACGTCTAATCAGTATCAATGGTTGCTGGTGTGACTGACATTGAAGGAATGGAAGGCAATGGTGTCAACGGCGACTGTGTCGTTATACAGAGACGGTCTAGCGCGAGGATCCAGAAGTTAAAAACCGAAATGGCGCTTCGAGTTCGGTGTAGGAAAGACCCACCCGCTCCGCACGCCGAAGAGATGGGTGCTAGGAAGAAAACCAGGGTGTACCAACGGAGGAAGGTGGAGGTGCCTGATGTCAAATTGCGGGTTGTTGAAAACGGAGGTTCTGAATTCAAGGCTGACGGTTTTTTAGGGCCACTGGAGAGCAATGGTCGTGCTGTTGTCGTTGACGGAGGTGAGAAAAAGGACTTGAGTTTGGTAGAGGGTATTGATAACGGGGTAGTTGCCGAGAAAAGTGTGTATGCAAGGGTAACGGAGACTCTAAGGAGTTTTAACAAACATTACCTTCACTTTGTCCAGGTTTGTTAGTTTATAAACGTCACACGTTGTCATTAATTTGAAGTACTAGTATTTTTGTACGAGTTATGTCGACAAGTATAGTCCCTGTGGTTTTTCTTTAATTGCTTGCACAGATTTGCCTTTGGTGTTCAAATTCCTGTGAAGTTCAGCTACCAGTTGTTTATCTTTTGTGATGTACATAGGAAGAAGAAAAGAGGTGTGCTAGAGTAGAAGCGGATGGGAAAAAAGCTAAACGTCCAAAATCTAAGGTTAGCAGCCTTTTCATTTTTAGTATTGTAACAAATGGAGGGTTTGTGAGTCTTTATTTAGCTAATTCACACGGGCTTAAAATTTTTCCTAGTCACTTGGTTGATCATTTTTAATTTTCTCAAATACTTCTTTTTCTCCTTTGCGGTTTTGATTCAGGTTTCATTTGTTCTGGTTCATTTCAGGATGTTAAGTCAGTCAGTATGTTCTTGTTATTCGCAATGATGTTTCTTTCGTACCGTTTTAGCTAGTAGCTATGTTGGTGAAAATGTTGGCTGTACCTTTCAGCAGGTTAATACATTTTGCTCCTGTACTCAAAGAGATAGGGTTAGGGTCTTTGGGTTGATAATCAAGTTACTCCACAGTATACCTTTTTAGATTGCTTCTTCACATGCATTCTCATAAGGAATAGATCAGCAAATAATAGTGAGTTCTAGCCCATGGTATAAAGCGCTGGAGTCGGTGAAGGTTATGCAAACGGTTTAGTTATTGCTTTTCAGAAAACTAAGACGGTACATGACTTGATTCAACAGAAGAAACTTAGGATTTTTCGGGGATTGTTCCACATTTTTGCAACATGACCAGTAGATCAACTCTGCGGAAGAAACTTAGGATTTACTTGTAAATATTGTGGTATCTATTTTGGTAACGCACTGTAACCTAGGATACCAAAGGTTGAGGCGAGAGCTTGAACCCCCTACAACGATGCATAGCCTAGATGGCTAGATCATCTCCGGGTCATCTGTATAAATGTCCATATGATGTGTTACGTTGGGGTAAGAAACTTCCTTCTTTTCCTCTAAACTATGGAACATTATTTGAAGCTTCACGTGTGGCAGTTCTTATACTTCCTCCGTTTTAGTGGACCCATTTGCTAATTCCTAGGATTGATTTAGGGCATTTAAACGTTGACAGTTATCATGTTTTTACCTTACCTTAACTTGCCAGTTGATACTCAAAACTCAATGTTATCGTGGTACTAACTTTATCCTGGGAATATCAGAAAGTCAAAGGAACAAATCCAATGAAACTGACGGGATAAACTAATTTGCGATTAACTGTCTTTGGTCTTTTCGGGTTATTGCGGTTCTTGAAATCACGTAGGGAAGGATGCACCTCATTTCTCATCACAATTCAACCATTCAAGCATGTGTGGATTTATGTTTGAAAAACTAAAGGAAGTTATTTGTAAATTGCTCAACTCTTGAGCACGTTATCCCTCAATAATGATCTTGACTTCTACTTCCATTGTTGTTTCTTAACTGTGGTAGCAAATCATCTACAAATCTGTGATCAATTGTCCTTCTTTTCTGATTATTTTTCTCCTTCAAATTGTGTAGATAAAGGATGCACCCGAAGATGATGCCAAACGTGGTTCCAAGCGACCTGATCTAAAGGCAATAACTAAGGCAAGCATTTTGTTTAATACGCTTAACGTGTTGTTTATTGCTCACTTCTTTGAATTGATGGTTCTCTGTGATCTTCCACTGATATCTATTTGGTCAGTTGTTATACTGTATTTCTCTGAACTTCGCACCTAAGCAAGTGTTTTTTTCCCTATGATAGTATATAATGGATCTTATTTGTTATGCTGTACTTCAATAGTCTGATGCTGAATTCACTCATTATAATTTTTACTGAACATTGTCCTCAACAACAAACAAAATGGTAAGATAATATTCTACAATTGGAATCTGCGAAAGGTAAAATGTTATCACTGATAATTTTCAAAATAGCTAGATAGTTTGCCGTTTGTTTTACCCTTTTTAATCAAACACCCTAATAACAAGGTATTTTCGTACGGGAATAGTGCAATATGGTGCCTGGTAATGATCATCATTATCGTCTCCTTGTGTTGCGGGCCTGTTATTTGCATTTCAAAGTGAAGGCATGACAACCGTTAACTGTTACCAGATTTCATTTCCTTAGTTATCTTTAGACAAGATCTTATCTGTTAAGCACACCAAGTAATTAATACCTCCTTTGGAAGTGATTTTGTCTTCATCAATCTTCCCTCTCTAGATGAGAGAAGATTATATGAGCTAACTTAAGCATACCTTTGGAAGAACAATACCTCTTCATGAACCTTTCTGAGTAGGTTTAGGTTTTTGATCTTCAGGAAAAATGAAAATTTGGGCTACTGAATCGGTTTCTCAATTCGAAAGTTTCGTTGACAAATATAAGTTCCAAGTCACACCCTTACGGAGACAGAGTAGAAGGACCATTCTGCACCAGCTCTAGCTGAAGTGTTAAAAAAACTGAGACTAAGCCTCTGAAAGGAACACCACCACACCTCCTGTCGTGCTAAAATTTTGCCCGCAGAGAATGCATCTGACATAGAAATTTCCATAGACCAGTACCACGAGACAAGTTGTTCTTCTTAGATGTCTACGCACTCGAAGAGGCCTAAATTTGCAGTATAGACATATGCTGTTTGCTTTAGTTAAGTGTAGCTAGAATGTTAGCTAGGGTTCATTCATCTTTAGGGTGCCGCGGAGGTATCTTGTATTCGTCCTCTTTTCGCATCTTTAATAAAATTCTTTGTACTTGTTGATAGTTTTGCTTTGGTACCAATATAATGGGATGTTACAGTGTTTCTATGTAAAGCAAACATCTGGACTCAAATATGTTGAAAAACGTTGTGCAGATGATGGAAACAAACGCTATATTATACCCCAAAAAAAGGTTTGGCGCAATTCCAGGTGCATAGGTTATATCTCTTTTTTTGTATGCTCTGTTTTCTGATTACTCATCTGGAATTTTACTGATCACATGATTTTCTTTGGCTTCGGTGGCTCGAATAGTTTGTTCAGGGAGAACTGATATTTTATGAAAGAATTGTTTTTAGGGGTGTTGAACTTGCTCTTATGCTTGCAGGGATTGACGTTGGACATCAGTTTTTTTCACGGTGTGAGATGGTTGCTGTTGGTTTCCATGGCCACTGGTTGAATGGGATTGATTATATCGGCCAAAGTGGTAGCAAGGTAATTTCTCCTTCGCTTATCCTTTTCTTGGGCTGCGGGCTGTCAACTCTTAAATTTTTTACCATGTACATCTTTCTGAGTGAAAAGATAAGATAAATACATTCTATTGTCAGCAATGTACGCTTCGAGTGCCTTTAGTCAGCTATTGTCTCTCTTCTCAAAGTGTGTCCAAACTTTTGGGGTGTCGTTCTCATTTTGGGTCTTTATAACACTCACATTGTGCTTTTTGATTTTTGTTGTAAATGGAAAGTCCTTTATGCAATATTGCTACTGGTATCATATTACAGTAACTGAAGCAGGGCCTCATGCATGTGTTAATCGTAGGTAGCATACCATTTAAGGCTTGTTGTTTTTGCATCACTAATGCAGAATCTTGTCTTTTCTCTTTCTTTCTTCTTCTTCAAATTATCACAGGAGTTCAATGGTTACAAGTTACCACTTACTGTCACCATTGTTCTGTCGGGCCAGTATGAAGACGATTTGGATAATTGTGAGGACATAGTTTACACTGGCCAAGGTGGTAATAATTTGCTTGGCAATAAGCGTCAAATTCGAGATCAAGAGATGCTTCGTGGTAATCTGGGTCTGAAGGTATGTACTTTTAAGTTGCGTCTACTTCTTTCGTGTGATTTTCTTTCCTTCGTTTACCCTGATATGTTTTGAGGCATCGCCGACTAACCATAAACGATTTAACATCTGCAAAATTTCAGTTAATTGTGGGTACAAGATATTTAGACGAAATATTAGTGTGATGTGTAATATCGTGTTACTAAGCATACTGTTCTTGTAAATAAAGTTGACATCAAAATGATATTGTGAACAGGAAGAATATTGTTGGGTCTTTAACTCTTTATAATGTACAGTAGTTACTATCTTAGCACATGCAATGTGTTTTTGTTACTCTTTGGCTGTCATGGTTACAAGTCTTTGCTTTAGGCATGGTTGTTAGTCACTTTAGTTTCACACTACCAAAGGGAGTTTAGTTCTCATTATTATCTACCGTAGTGAAATATGGTTACGAGTAATGAATTTTAGTGGAAGTACTGTAATATGTGTATCAGTGAAACAACTTTGGAAACTCTGGCAAGGGACAAATCTGGTGTATTGCCTACTTCTCCTTTTCTTCATCATCTTTGGACCACAGAATCTAGAGTCTCATAGATTTCTTGTTTCCATACCATGAAATCTTAAACACTAGTTCAATCTCATATTTGGTTTAGCCAGAGTAGTTCAGTAGGGCTTCTTTGTTTCCTGGAGTGCCGTGATGGTCGTGGCATGTCAAAATATCTAAGTTGGGTATTGGCTGTAGTTTCAGTTGGGAGCTTTCCAGTGATGGCTGCCATGGAGGCGTGGGACAATGGTGGTTGGCCTGGGGTTCAAGGATAAGGACCGGCACTTCTATTGAATTAGTGTGTTAGATCCATGTGTTGGACTGACAGAGGAGTTTGGGACTGCTTTAAGTTCAGGCTGCAGATTGGTAGGGGTTACAGCTTTTCTAGTGAGGCTACTATATTTTTTGTTGTTACATAAAAGCACTTAATACGTTATAAACACTAAAATTTTGGCGTAAGATTTAAGAAATGGAACTATTAAGAGATACATATGTTAATGCCTTGGACGAAACTAGCAGTTGAAAGCTTATTCCCCAGATACTGTCATTGCTTCTTCTCCGGGAAAAGAAATTCACGGGGACGTTATGTTCGTTCATCTGTATGTTAATTATTTTCTAGCGTTATGGACACTCATTGTTTGAGTTATGATGAATGATTGCTGTCTGCCAGTTCGTCAGCTGTCTGCATTAACACCTGAACAGTGCCAAGCCTATTGTTTGATGTTATCTTGTTGATCTAATTGATCCATTTAGTTGTTAGTATAATTTACGAATTTTCCACGTTTTACGAATTTTTTTGGAGCCTACAAGTAGCTTAAAGTGGTGCATTGCCTGCTATTGATACCGAGTCGGCCGCAGACGATACTGATTCTGTTTCTAAATTTATCGGCTACGGAGCGTTTGGACAAGGGGTCCTTTCCGTCTCCCTTTAAAACATTGCTTAAGATTAATATGATCTTTGATCTATTGCTGTGGTCTATATCTAGAAAACCGATAGACATATGAATTACAACATGACAAGTATGAACCACAGGTCCATTCTTTGCGTTCTTTTGGCTATGCCAGAACGTGAACATAATTCACACGTCTATATGTTGCAGACCATGATTTCATGAATTTAGGGGCTGCTCTACTTTTTGCATTCTTTTGTCTAGGCCAGAATGTGAACATTACCAGTGATAATTTGAGTGTTTTCATGCCCCATTGCAGAATGCCATGGAGCAAGGTGTACCTGTTAGAGTCGTTCGTGGGCATAAATCTTCAAGTAGCTATGTTGGCAAGGTTTATACATATGATGGCCTATATAAGGTAAGTAATAAGCATCACCGCAAGGAGTTTTCTCTTCCCTTTTTAGCAGTGCTTCTTTTAGTTCCATAATTTCTTGGAAAAATGATGGCAAAATTCTGCTCTGTTTTGGTAGATACCAAGAACCCTTTGATATTGTTCTATTTAGTGATATGACTACATTTGTCAAGTGCAAGCAGTTTCTTACTTGTGAGTGGTGCAATCATCTTAGGTTCAAATTTACACTGTTTACCTGAGTTTGAATATGTCAGCCTCTTAGTTGCACAAAGCAGGTGCGGGTGCGGGAGCGGGGGCGGGGGCGGGGGCGGGTGCGGGGGCGGGGAAGCGTAAGCACCAAGAAGAATCTGAGGTTGGGAGCGGCTTGAATAAATAAATGCGTAAAGAGTATTATCATTTGTTTAGCATAGTTTACATAGATAGTAACAACAGACAAGGAGACTTTAAGGACTTGAAAGAAGAGAGAAACAAGGAATTGAGTTGAAAAGAGCTTGATTTTCATGTATTCTATCACTTGTTCCATGCATCTCTATCCAACTAGCGGGATCGAGTTCCCATCTTAGCTTGGGACGAGATCCCATGGAACTCCTAACTTGGGATCGCAAAAGCGAGTTTCCGAGAGAGAAACGTCACCATATTAGGAGTTTCCTGCAACTAAGGTCAGCCTATCATATTTTTGTTGGATTTCATACTATGATGGTTCATTTTTTGCTCTTTGTGCATGCTTGGACTTTGGGAATTCGTGCAGGGCTTATTGTCACACTTGCACAAACGTGACAAGTGACACTTTTTGGGGTAAATTTTTGGAACTTAAGTATCATCTTGACGGTGGCAAGAAGTATCATGTATAAGTTCAATGCAAGGAGGGAGATACTGATGATGTTGTTGCCTGGAGGATGCGAAAAGGATAGGTAAAGTGGAGGTTTGATTCTGGAGTGCTGTGCAATTGCAGTATCCCTATCAAGCTAATGGCAAAATCTTATGGGACAGCAGTGCTGCTGGTGATGATCTATGGTTTAGAATGTTGGGAACTTTATGAAACACCATACACGTGAGTTGAGTGTTACTGAGATGCGAATATTTATGTGGATGAGTGGCCACGTTCTATTATGTTTTATCTTCACTACTTTCTTGCTAGAAAATGCATTAGCAACAAATATTTAGTTACTAAGTAGGTATGAACAAGAATATGACGGTATGGTTTCAATGTTCTCTATAATTTCCGATGGTTTTATATTCTGGACGTGGTTTTTGCATCTAACAGCTCGTAGGATTCAACTTCGAACCTTGCAGGTTGTTCATTACTGGGCCGAGAAAGGTGTTTCTGGGTTTACTGTATATAAATTCAGACTGAAGCGGCTTGAAGGGCAGCCTTCTTTGACCACAGATCAGGTTTTGTACTTTTCCCTCGTCTCAAAAGAAGCATATGATTGATTGATTACGTACTAGAGATTCTACTTTTGGTATCATGCATCTGGAAGTTTTGCAATCTGGGTTATCTGATGTTTATAATCCAGCTTTTATTGAGAACTTCTGAATATGCAAAAGTATGATGTGTCGATTGCTTATTAGTTGCATTCTTTAGTTAATCTGGATACTGAGTCACTTGGTGGAATTAAGAACGAGTATCACAGTATTGAATTTTGGCTTGCACTTGTATTCTGAGGTTTTGGTTGATTGAAGTTGTAGCAACTAACAAGGTTGAAGCTCTGCTAGAACTTATTTGATGTAGTTCCATTATGACCTGGGGGTCATGGGTACGAAATGTTGGCGGTCTATCTACCGTGCGGTAAGTTTGCTTAAGTTGGCGGTCTATCCACCATTAGAGGTAAGGTTGCGCATATCTATTGACCGTGCAATGTTGGGATCCTTTTGTACTGGGCCCGAACTTGGAGGATTTGCAAATACATTGGGCATTTATGGAATTATCTATAGAAGAAAATTTGCCTTTGTGATTTGTGTTGCAACGCCACGAAGTCCCACATTGGATTAGTCGACCTCAGAGTCCTTTTTGGGCATCTTCACGTGTTGCAATTTGCCGAGCTGTATGCTTCATAATATATCTTAGCAGCCACTTGTTTGGCCAAGGTAGGCTCTACACATCTTGCTCTCATTACCAGTTTAAATAGGTGACGTATTGTGCCAAGTTGGTTTCTTGTTGGTTAAGTACTCATTCTTTTGGAAATGTTGTATATTAAAGCACAAACGTATGAGCTCAGGGTATGATCCCTCAATTAAAGTTGAATAATGGATCCTAATCAAATAACAAAGCACAACTATACACGTATACAGCAGCTTTGCCAAAAAGAGAGGAAAGATAGCTTCCAGTTGACATATTTTAATAGAGACTTTTTCCATGAAGGATTCTCAAATAGAATCGGGCCAGTTATTTCTTAAGAAACCTTGTCAGAGCCAGTGGATCTATGTTGATTGATCAGTGCTAAAACTTACAAATTTTGAGTTGGTTGAGTCTATCACATCACAAGCCATGTGGGGTTCTTCATTCCTTTGACATTCATGGTTTCCCTGAAAATTCATATGGAAGACTAGAGCCTCCAAAAAAGTGTCTTTTGTCGCTTGAGAAGCCACAAGATCTGCCATTTTCCTCGGGGGTAACCTAAGGCAGAGGCAGAAGCTTTGTTAAGTGCTTTGACAGAACCTATGACAAAGTTCTCTTAAGTCGCATTTTGGCCATAGAACGTTGGAGCACCATGTTTAGCATTCTACTTTTTTCTGTCTATTTCTTTTTCTTGTAACTTTTTCTTGTATATAACCTTGACCAATTTTCTCTTGCTGGTAGTTTCTGGAGTTTCTGGTCTTATTCTGCCTCTTTCTGCTTTTCACTTCTTCTGTTCATACTTTATAACATCTTTGTTCTTTCTTTCTGTGGCTGTTTATATGACCAGCAATCATTCTTGTTTATTTCCTTTATAACCTTTATTATGACAAGTTGTAGTTTCTGGAGTTGCTGGTCTATATTCTGCCTCTTTCTGCTTTTTCAGTTCTTCTGTTCATACTTTATAACATCTTTGTTGTTTCTTTCCATGGCTGTTTATATGACCAGCAATCATTCTTGTTTATTTCCTTTATAACCTTTATTATGACAGGTTCATTTTGAACGTGGTCGTGTTCCTAATTCTGTTTCCGAAATACGCGGGTATGTGACATTTTTTTACTCTTAAATGTATCTGCTTTTAGTTAGTTATTTTCACATATAACTGTTAGTTCTTTGTTACAACGAATCCCTGGTTTCTTTACTCAAAATGACGTAGTCTTACTTCCTTAATCAATAAGATTGGTATGTGAGGACATCGCTGGACAGCTAGAGAATATTCCCGTTCCAGCTACCAATTTGGTTGATGATCCACCAGTTGCACCTACTGGCAAGTTCTTTTCTGAAGTAATTGCTTGGAAGCATAATTTTTAGCATTTTATCTTTGTGAAATGGTTACAAGCTTGTTATTTGTCTTACGTTGGTATTCACATCTTTGTTGAAAGATTACACTTCTGATCACTTGTGCATCAAAATTGAGGTTCCAGATTTTCTGTACCACCTAGACATGCTTTTTCTATGGAGCCATGTGTGAGAACCACCATTTGGTAAACTTTGGTAATTGTATTGGTCTAAAACCTTTAATAGAAAGAAAAATTGTTTTCAATTCCATATGGAGGAAAATTAATCTAAGATTGACTCTTGCTATGATAAGACTAGTAAACCCAGGATCTGCAGTAAAACAAAAGCAAACTCTAATATGGCCATATAAGGGAAACATGGTGTAATGTGTGTTGGCTTAAAGTCTATGTCTGTGGGGAAATAGTGAAAGATGAAATACAAAGATATGTCACGAAATCCTTGCCAAAGTCACACAGGACTTGATGAGAACTACTCTGCAATCTGACCTATGAGGCTATGATGTCTTATGTAGTGGCATAAGCAGCGTAACACTAATCGGTACAGTTAGAATCTGCATCAAGTCTGGAATGCAAAATTTGTCAAGGACTTCTACCCATCTTAAACCCTGAGCCACTGGCAGCCCTTCACCTGCTGATACAGGGCATCATAACAACTTTGGTCAAATAAGCACTAGCATGTAATAATACCTAGATTCTTTACTCGGGTACCACCACAGCTACATATTCTTCTTTATCTGCATTTGTGTTTATGTTTATCAATCATTTCACAAGCAACCAATGAATTAATGCATACATCCGGAGTCAAAACAAAGAGGCAAAAGTCATAACGAGGTAACCTTGATTAGATATGAAATAGATAATGGGGGTCAGGTTGCCTACGTATTAGTTAGACAATCGGAACTAGAACTAGTTCATTTGACTACAAATCATGTGATGGAATAGTAAAGAGATCTAATCAAACAACACAATTTGTTTACGACTAACCTCTTTTGAGTGGCAAAAATCTGTCAAGATTAAAACTGAGTGAAAGATTGTACTTGATCATGCAAGTAGGGTCTTAATTGGGTTCTAAACAAGTAATCTCCAGAGAGTAAGTTGTATCACACCGAATTACATCTATAGCATGTTCAATCAAGTACCGAACCAGACATTTGACTTTCATCAACTCATTGTTGTACCAAAATTGCTGCCTTTACCACGTTGTAGCAAATCTATGCATAACTGTTATTTCTGTTTTTGCTTTATTTTCTTCCTTATGGTTGAGTGCTAAGCGATGTTCTTTTACATCATTGTCTTCCAGATTCGTTTCCATACCCAGTGGCATGCATGCTTTTCTAAATTCTAGATCTATTCAAAGTTGCAGTTTGAAATTACCAGGTTTCACCTATCGCTCCCGTATTGAAGTATCAAAAAGTGTGAAGCTCCCTATGAATGCCCCTGGATGCAACTGCAAGGGTAAATGTACAGACCCCAGGAGTTGTGCTTGTGCAAGGCTCAATGGCTCCGATTTTCCTTATGTTCATCGTGACGGTGGCAGGTGAGGACCAGACAGCAATAAAGTTTTTGAGGAATTTTCTAAGATACATCTTTTGGTCAAATCTTCAGATTATATTTCTCTCAACTTGTGCAATTTTATTTGTTCTGTACACAACGAGGTTGGCAATGGTTTTGGCTGCATCTTGTGACACTATAAGGTCCATCAATGCAATGAGCCAGAAGAACAGCCCACCATTGGGCAATGTTTCCCCCAAGAAGGCTAGCTGAGTGGGTAGTATTGAGTTCCTTAGCAAGTGGTGACTTTGTGTGGTATCGGAACAATTGATGTGCTGCATTTGGCCTGATTTCTTGGCCACATAAATTTGTCCGTGCACTTTGTGGCTGTGCATCCCGTTTTATTCTTGCTTTTTAGTTTAAATGAGATGTGGATGCTGGGTCAGTTCTTTGATAGCATAAGCTCTTCTGTACTTTTCAGGCTCATTGAGCCAAAAGCTGTTGTGTTTGAATGTGGTCAAAACTGTGGCTGTGGACCTGGTTGTGTCAACAGGACATCCCAGAGAGGATTGAAGTATCGGCTTGAGGTTCTGTTATAGTTTCTGTCCATGATTCTACAACTTTTACCTGTGGTGTAGTTTTGAAAATTTAACCTCTGCTTATCTTGGCAGGTTTTCCGAACTCCAAAAAAGGGGTGGGCAGTTAGATCTTGGGATTATATTCCTTCCGGGGCACCTGTTTGTGAGTACATAGGGGTGCTGAAGAAGACCGATGATGTTGACTCTGTTCCTGAAAATAATTTTATTTTTGACATTGACTGCTTACAAACAATGAAGGGGCTGGATGGAAGAGAGGTACGGATATGGAAAGATTCTCCCTTTTGGGTCTTAACTTTATTTTGCTGCTGTAAGGATAGGCCTGGATAGCCGGCAGTGGTAGATACTGCCGAGCCAGTTAGTTTTGGACAATAGTTGTACTTTGGGTTAATTACTAGGAGTTAGACGTGCACTGTGTGTCTTTATATACGTGTAAATACATTTATTTGTGTCTCTGTACATATACACAGAAACATTTGGGGTTGTGTTGGGGTATCCTAACATTGTGCAAAAATGCAAAGCCATGGAAATAACCCTGTTTTACATTTATGTTTTGTTATTCTTTTCATACCCGAAAGAAAGAAAATTTAAAAAATCTGCAAACTCTTTCCACCAACCCCTATCTATACTCTTGCCCTCCCCCCCCTCCCCTCCCCCTCGATCACCCTTCCATCAAGCACAGTCTGGCACCACCATTATGTCCCCTTGCTGTCACTGCCGTTAACGGACCCGCCGTATTCATCTAGCTGTTGCCGAAAACAAATCTAGACACCATGGTGATATATGGAGTAGGTGGCGGCGAGGTTTGACAGGGGCAGGGCAGATAGGAGGTGGGGATGTTTAATAGAGTTGCAGCGACCTTAGAATTCTGGCAAGGTGAGTATCCGCTGGAGAGGAGAGAGAAACATTCGAAACAGGGATACTTTTGGAAATTTGCCTAGTGGGTATCTTAACAAGGTCCATACTTACGTATGCATGTATATTTGCATATTCATACTTACCTGTATTATACCATATATATGTGAGCGTTTGCGCGTGCATATAGTCAAACTTTTGCAATTATGAGTTAATATAAATATATCAGAGACATGTAATAAGTCAAGTATTTCTTTACATTTACCTTGTGCTGTTTAAATTTGTTTATTGGAATGTGCTGCATGTTTTTGCTTTTATAGTTGGGCTTTATACATAGTTGTCCTTTTGCTATATAGACAACGCCACATTGTATCTTAACCAGTATTCACATGTCACTCTTTTGTAGATTTGTTCCTTCTTTATGTCAACTAAGCTTGATTTGCTTCTAAAGTAGACACTAAGGTTAGGTGTAAACTCTCTCAGCTCTAGGCATTCCGACACGTACCAGAGATGCGTAATTATCTTGATCTCGATATGTGATTGAAGGTTTGGAAAACCATGTAATAAGCCAAGTTCTCCGTAAGTCTCAGTGGTTGCCTTGAGGGTTTTTTAATCTAGTGCCAAGGGTTATAGGCGAGGTGACCTCATCTCTCCACTTTTATTCCTATTGGTGATGGAAACTTCGCAGGCCTCCTTGATTACTATACCAGTAAAGAAGGTTTCAAATATTACCCTGAATGCAGAGACATGCAAATAAACCAAGTAAGTTTTGCTGATACCAAATTCATCACCCTGATTGAGCGAGCTATTCAGGATTTTGGCGATTTATCTGGCCTGTATCCCAATTTGCTAAAGAGCGCCATCTTTATCGCTGGCATCAATGAAGACTGGAAGCAGGCTTCAAGTGAGCTTATGGGAATGCCTCTTGGTAGCTTTCCAATTACCTATGTAAGGGTACCATTTCTACAAAATTGAAAGCCAGTGATTGTGCTGTCGTAGTAGAGAGGGTTATGAAGAGAGTAAATTGCTGGTCTGCGAGATTTAATTGATATGCAGGCAGATAACAATTATGTACATATATCCTTTCTTGTTTACAAACTTACTGGTCTCTTTTGTTCCTTCTTCCTAAGCAAGTAATAAAGGACATTGGGAAGCAGATAAGAAATTTTTTGTGGACAGGAAATGAAAGGAAATGTACGGGGTCAAAGTTGGTAGGGATGGAGTTTGTAAACCTAAATGGGAGGGGGGGCTGGGTATTAAAAACACACATGAGGTGAATAAAGCTGCTCTGTGTAGGTATCTCTGGGACATTGCACATAGAAAAGGATTCTTTGCTGGTCATATGGTGCTATACATACATTCTCATGGGCAGACTGGTGGATATTTCCCCCTCCTTTGGACTTGGTGCAAACTCATCAAGCTCAGAAGGGAAGTACAACAAGATATCCAGTACAATGTTACTCATGGATAGAATTCATGGTTATGGGTTACTAATTTGTTCCCGGGTAACCCCCTTATATCTCAATTTGGCACTAGAATTATCTATGATGCAGTTAGCTCTACAAATGCTAAAGTTAGCTCTACAGGAATGGGTGTTTCCTCCCCCTTAGGTCTAAAGCTCTACAGGAATGGTCTCATGCCTTTCCTCCAAATCTTCTTCCACGACCTGAGTATCTCAATTTGGATACTCAGATTTAATGGTAACTTCACCGTTGCATCAGCCTGGAATCCTCGTAGGGCTCAAGGAACCACTGTCAATTGGCATATGTTTTCTGGCAGTATCCGCAAAATTCGCTTTCATTCTTAGGATGCTTTGGAGAATGGCATTAAGAACTAATGACAAATTAGAGTTTAGGAATATCATAGTGGATGACACCCGCTCTTTTTGTCACACCGAGAAGTTGACCATTGATCATCTCTTTTTGCGAATTCAGAAGCAGGGAAAGAGGTGTTTGTGAAACAAACTTCCGATTTACATCCATTGTAGCACTTGGCAAGACTACTTTTTTGGCTACAAAAGATTTTCAGGGCAAGAGATTCAGAGCAAAGCTCTGCAAGTTGGTTCTATCTGTGATGATGTATAGCGCATACGGTTGGAAAGAAATGTTAGTGTTCAAGAACATTCAGAAAAATGCGGCTTGAGTTCAAGACGAAATCAACCTGCTGGTCAAGCTTAGGCTCAAGGAATTTGTCTATCGGTGTCTGTGCATGAACGCTGCTAATGAACAGTAAGGGATTTCCTCGGTTTTGTATTTTAATTGTGCGTATTTGGAATAAAAGGAACCTTTACCAAAATGAATAATAATACCAATTGGGATGGACTTGTACAATCTGTTGCAAACTATCTAGTTACTAAATTACTTCTCGTGATTTAAACTTTTGTGGCATTTGGTTTTATATTTTATCACTTCGCCTCGCCTTTTCCTGTTCTAGACTTAGTTTGTTCTCTCTTTAATGAAAATGATTGTAATGAATATAACTCGAATTTGGTTTTTCGGTGTCTTGAGTAATGAACTGATTTGTTTTTCTAACAGAGACGGCTAGGAGACGTATCTATACCATCGCACTTGGAGAAAGATGATGATAAGAAAGATAGTGTTCCCGAGTTCTGCATTGATGCCGGCTCCGCTGGTAGTGTTGCTAGGTTTATTAACCACAGCTGTCAACCAAATTTATTTGTTCAGTGTGTCTTGAGTGACCACCACGATCTTAAACTTGCTCGGGTTGTGCTATTTGCTGCAGATAATATACCACCCTTGAAGGTTTCTTCTCCGCCCTTGTGTGTGTGTGTGTATGTTTTCTGCGCCTTTGTAGCTTCTTTTTGTCAATAACGTTTTAAGAGGGGCCATTATCAACGATCAATGCGTTAATTGCATTTATGGACTAAAGTTTAATTTTTATGTTGTAATATGGCGTTTCTTTGGGAGTTATGTTAAATTTTCCAAAATTTCTTCTTGAATTCATAAATAACTAACTTCTGTCCTTTGGTTAATTATAGGAGCTTACGTACGACTATGGTTATGCCCTTGACAGTGTCTTGGGTCCTGACGGAAAAGTGAGACAAATGGCTTGCTATTGTGGTGCAGCAGATTGTCGGAAGCGCTTGTTCTAGGTTGTGCTACAAAATTCTGTCTGTACCAGTACACGTATTCCAGTGCCAAACTAGACACTCGGTTACACTTAGGTTGCTCCAATTTTTGGCGATTCAAGATGGGTAGCTAGTAAACTGCTGTTCATCTTCTGATCAATTGTTTTAGCCGCTTAAACCTTGATTTCCATTGTTTTCCCTGGAAAGAAAAGCAGGGAATGGATTAAATGTTGCGACATGATATTATAGAATGCAAAAACTTTGGAAGACGACATTACGGATTTGAGAAATGATCAATATCTGAGCCATTCATCTGCAGCGTGACTAAGTAGACCCTTCCCAGTATACGGGCATGAAGCCAATATTGAGTATTGATGTATAGAAGGCATGCGATCACCTTCACCTTGTTTAGATCGTTCTCTTCCCAATTAGTAAAAGAATCACGATTTAAATAAACCTAGACTCCTAATAAATGTGCCACATGTTAATGCTTAGGGGCTGGGTTTCTGGTGAATCCCTTTGAATGAATAGCTTTTGGCATTTTGACCGCCGATCTTGTGTGTCCCTAATCAATGAACAACTTGTTCCCGCTGAAGAGACTCCGCTTGTTGACCAAATAGATGGTTATACGACCTCGGAGTGTATGAGCTCAAACTTTGTAATTAGAACTCTCATACCTCCAACCTCTCATCCTCTATTCGTTGCATTGACATTGATTTGGGTCTGTCTTTAACAACCTTACGCACACCGCTCGTTCAGCTCCGCAGGGCCCTCGTCTCAACAGACGGTGATAGTTAAGTCGCGGTTAAGCCAATTGCTCTGCTCTCTACCATTTTCGTGTACAACCACAGTTTCCCACCATCAGTTGCCTACTCCTTGCTACCAAGTTATGTTAGCACTATTAATCGCCACCGATCGAGTGCACGGTACTACTTCAGATGCCCAAATTAATGGTCGTCCTTTCACTGATGTTATGGAGCTTTCCACCAATATTTACAGAGCCAAGGATCATGGATCACACAAGCAAAATCGATTAAGCAAAGTCTGGCACCACCATTAAGGACCTTTTAAAGCTAGGCCCAAACATAAGGACTTATTTGTAATTCGCTCCCCCAAGATATAAACCCTAGTAACAAAAGTATGGAATTACTTTTTCAATAGATCGAAGTCATTCCGGTAATCCATAATGCTTGGATTCTGATGCTCCTAAATCAAAGGGCTTATCTAAGGATGGTAATTACTATGTCAATTAAAGTTAATATGGTCAATTTCAATATCCGCTCGATATACTCCTGGTTAAACTGAATCTACCAATGGTATACGAACCTGAGAATTGAGAACCCATGGTAGAAAAACCTAGATATATATATATATATATATATATATATATATATATATATATATATATATGGGGGAGCTGATCCGTTGATAGCGCTAGCAAAATGGGAGATCTTGCTAGCGCGATCTGATCGTCCATCCCGAAGGGATGGACGGCCCAGATCGCGTATTTTTGCGGCGCTAGACAGTGTAGCGGACTGCTGACAGCGCCGCAAAAATACCCGATCTGGGCCGTCCATCCCTTCGGGATGGACGGTCAGATCGCGCTAGCAAGATCTCCCATTTTGCTAGCGCTATCAACGGATCAGCTCCCTATATATATATATCCAACCTAATTGAGAAAAAAAAAAAAGTCATATTCAAAACTACTTGACATAAGGATTTGCGTCTATGCGCCTTCTTTTAGGGGAGTGGGACTAACATCTCTATATTCAGTGAACCAAATAAGTTTCCATATCTATATCCTTCTGATTATTGTTCCTCTCTATACATCCTTCATTGCGAATTGAATCTTTTTAAGGGTCTTTAGAATCTTCGTTTTGTACTATTCATACCGTATCTCGAAAATATTTTCACTAGAAGAAGAGCATTGTCGATTTGCTAGTTATATTAGTCAAGCATGGTTGGGAAAGAACAAAGTCCCAAAGTTTGGTTTTTCTTCGATGCAGATGGTAGATAGGGAATTCTGCAGTGTTTGCCAGAAGTACATGGACATGCCTTTGCCAAATTTTATTTCGCACCAAGAAAAATATTCAAAAGAAAATGTAGTGCTACTAATGGGTTTGTATGTGGCTCATGATTAAATGGCCAACTAGCTACTCAATGATTACCTTATTTTTCTGTTTTGCACAAAAAAATTAATCAGGCAAATGCCGAAAGGGAAGGGACCAATAGGCTAGCAGCCCAAGAAGAAATTGCGACTGCAAATCAGATAAAGAAACTCGGGAAAAAGGGCCGGTGTGCAAACAACTAAGCACCAGCGGCTCTGATACTTGTAGTTTTCATACTATTAGAATATATATATACATTTTATTGTTTGTGTTGTTGTTTTATGTCCATATAGCATACTTGTTACTATTTCTGTCGCGTGTTGCATCTACATAAGCAGTATGCCTCGCGTGCTTATTGTAATCAACTCGCAATTAAGTGCTTAAGAAGAAAGACAGGGAACTTCATAAACAGTATGCCTCGAGAGATTTAATCGTTGTGTCTGATAGCTTTGATTCTGATGCTCCTAAATCAAAAGGCGTATCTAAGAAGTATGGCAATTACTATGTCAATAAAAGTCATTACGGTAAATGTCAATTTCTGCTCAATATACTCCCAATTAAATTGAGTCTACCAATGGTATACAAACCTGAGAATTGAGAACCCATGGTAGAAAAACCTCGATATATAACCGACCTAATTGAGAGAAAAGAGTCACATTCAAAACTACTTGACATAAGGATTTGAACCGATGTGCTTTCTTTTAGGGGAATGGAACTAACATCTCTCCGTTTGGTGAACAAAATAAGTTTACATATCTATTATCCTTCTGATTATTTTTCCTCTTCATACATCCTTCATTGCGAATTGAAGCTTTTTTAGGGTCATGAGAATCTTCATTTTGTATTATTCCTACCGTATCTCAAACCTAGTGGCTCAATTATGGTGGCCGTAGACATGTTCTCCAAGTATGTGACATTTAAAGTAGCCCCAGTCGGTTGCACAGCGAAAGATGCAGCTCTTAATTCTTAAGGCATGTGGTAAAGTATTGGGGCAACTAAAGATCATAGTGAGCGACCGTGATCCAAGGTTCACAAGCAATTTGAACGGAGTTGTTCAAACTCCAAGGCTCGGAGCTACACTTCTCGACGAGCTTTCACCCCCAAACGGATGGACAGACGAAACGGGTGAAAGCTCTACTTTAGTGCTACTTGCGGCACTTTGTTAGTGCCAACCAGACGGATTGGGAGAGACTTTTTGGACGTGGTGTAGTTTTCGTATAACTTGATGAGGAGTGAGAACCAAAGTCCGTTCGAGATTGCCATAGGGCAACAACCGCTCACTCCCCTCGCAGTGGCAGGGAGTACAAGGGGAGAAGTCCTTTGGCCATGCAAGTGGCTAGATCATGGAACCAGTCAACGAGTAAGCGGATATGGCACGCTCTTACCTCGACAAGGCCTCTCACAAGATGAAAAAGTGGGCGGATAAAAGACAGCAGCTGAAAGAGTACAACCTTGGGGATATGGTAATGGTGAAGTTGCTTCCTCAACAGTTCAAGACCCTAAGAAAGGTGCACAAAGGGCTGATTCGGAGGTACGAGGGACCTTTTCCTATCGTGAAAAAAGAGGAAAGTGTCTTATCGATTGGAGTTGCCGCCTAGACTAAAGATTCACCCAGTCTTCCACATAAGCTTGCTAAAACCTCACTATGCTGCTAAGAAAGACCTGAGCTGTGGAGAAAGTCATAGGGCACCAAAAGCTGTGGTGAAGTTAGAGTTGTCAAAGGGCCGGGCTTGGGCCGGCCCAGCCCAAGCCCATCGGCCCTGCTGTGGGGCCGGGCCTGGGCCGGGCCAGTGGGGCTGCCAACCGGGCCGGGCCTGCCGAAGGCAAACCTAGGCCCAGTCCAGGCCCTGGCCCTAGGCCCAATATCTAGGGCCGGGCTTGGGCCGGGCCCGGGCCCTTTTTTTTTTTTTTTCTTGTTATTCAATTTTAAATTTCATCTCTAGGCAATATTCACAATTTAACGAACCTAATCTTTATCCTTTTATTTCATTATAAGTAATATACATATATATGTATGTATGTATATACATATTTATTTGTTAGCCATTATATTTTTTATTATATGTTAAACATTTTCATACTCTTCTTGGTGAGCTTTATTAATAAAATCTTAACACATAACAATTTATATAGAAAAATAATAAATGTGTTCATAGGCCCTCCTCCTTTTATCCGGGCTTGGGACCGGCTGCTTGTAAACAAACAGGCGAAGTTACCTATTTTTTTATATATACGAAAAAATATATATCTTGCTTGTAAAAATTTATTTTATATATATGGAAAAAAAGTATATTTTGTGAAAAAATTTATTCTTAAAATTCTAACAATCAAAATAATAATGCATGTCTATCCAAAATATCAGCAATCAAAGATCAAGAAATCTGTAACGTCAACCAAAAGGATCAAAAGAGGAAAATAAAAACAAATTACCTAATCATCCAGAAGTACTTCAATATCCGAGTCACTGCTCTTCCTATCATCAATCGGTTTATCTTGCTCGCGGTATTTCGCATCAAGATAATCCTTCCAACATACACATAGCTCGAGCGACTCGGGGTTAAGACGACTCCTCCTGTCATCCAAAACCCTCCCGCTGGCTGAAAATGCCGACTCTGAAGCAACCGTGGAGGCTTGCACTGGCAGTACATCCCGTGCAATTTGGGATAAAGTTTTATACATGTTTTGATTTTGTTTCCAAAAATTTAACAAATTAAAATTAACCTGTTCTTGCCTTGATAAATCAGAATAATGATCAGTATTTGCATATACACCAATCTCATTAAAAGAGGAAAAAGTATACGAACCTGCCGAATTAGAAGTACCTTCACCTGGTAGTTGTCTTGCTACTAGATGTTCAAAGCCCTGAAGGTATGGCGCATAATACCTCTCAACAGTGGATGATGATGTAGCTCGCCCGCGCACGTCAGCAGAATTACGATAGACGTTGAACAAGTCCTCAAACCTCTTGCTCACTTTTGCTGTGAATGCGGTTGTCTCCTCTGCTGTGTAGCACATTAATTTCGATATCTCTTGTATCGAGGCGTTCACGCCATGCAACTTTAACCTAGGATCTAAACAAGTAGCCACAGTAAAAATAGCAGGCAGTTTACTCCAATATTTATTAAATTTTTGATCCATCACTTTTACTATTTCCTTAAAGGGTCCTATATATCTCCATTTTGTTAACATTGTAGCCATCTTCAGAATTTCTATTACAGCGAGAGGAGAGGTGGGATAGTACGTACCAGACAATAAATTGGTAGACGTGTAGAATACCTCCAAAAATTCAGCTAGGTATGTGGCCATCTGCCATTCCTCTTGAGTTGGCAAGCCGGCTGGGAACTGGGTTAGTAGAAAATGCGTATAGACTTCTCGGTATGCCAGAATGTGTAAAAGCATGTGGTATGTAGAGTTCCACCTGTGGACCACATCTGTAACTGCTCTCCTGCGAGGCATATTATATTGAACACACAACGTTTTAAATTGTTGTGTTCTCGGACTCGAGCTATTAACATACGCTGTCATACCCCTCATTTTGAGAAGAATATCTCCTGCAGCAGCTAAACCATCTTGAACAATTAAATTAATAATGTGACAAACACAGCGAACATGAAATAATTCACCATTAAGTACAGGTTGAAGCGTCTCCTTTAAAGCTGCAACAGCAACTTTATTATTAGAAGCATTATCAAAACTAACACTCATAATCTTATCCTTAATTTTAAATGTGGTGCATGCTTTTAATATAAGAATAGCAATGTTCATTCCATCGTGCGGATAAGGGAAGTGCTCGAAAGCGATGATTCTCTTGTGCATAACCCAATCTACATCAATCCAATGAGCGGTCACACAAGAATAACTAACAAAAGTATAAGGAGATTGCCAAATATCAGAAGTAAGACTAACTTTACCTTCAAATTTATCGAAATAATCGATAAGGCGTGCTTTAGCAGCATTGTACTGTCGGAGTGCATCGGATCTAGTTGTGTTTCTATGAACCTTTTTGTACAAAGGTTGAACGTATGTGTTCATATATCTAGAGTGCTTAGGATTATCGGCAAAAGAAAAGGCTTGTTCATCATGAATAACAAATTCAGCGAGACCGTCTCTTTGCTCTCGCTGATTATAAACAAATAACTTACCGTCAAAAGATAACTGCGTTTGGGTAGGTTCGACGTGGCCTTGTCGAGGTGCACACTGAGGGTAATGCCTGTTAAGATGTCCATTACCACTACCAGACGAAAATAATTTAGCACAGTACTTACATCGAGCTTTTCGGATGCCGTCCACCGTAACTTCATCAAAATGATTCCAACACTCGGCTTTCTTTTTTTCCCCTTTTGGACTTCTGGCTCATTACCGGAGGCATTGCTCGGCCCTTCTTCATCATGACCAGGCATAGGGTTGAGATTATGCCACGGAGTAGTAGCTTCGCCAACCGAGCTGCGTCCTTGACTATAATGCGGGGGGTCTTCATCAGGCGTGTATTCAAAATCTGGAATGTTTTGATTGAACTCCCAATTGGCTTGGGTATCTATCATACAGCCTGTACTCATTCGTCCAGGAACGAATGGTTGTGTTGGTGCTTGGATTGGTGTTTGTGATGGCCGTGGCGCTGGCGCTTGTGCTGGTGGTGGTGCTTGCGATGATGATGATGTTTTTCGTGATGACGATGCACGCCTCATTTTCTTCAATAATCCAGCCATATTTCACGCTAAACTTTGTAAGAGTAACTAAATACACAAGTATAAGAGTAGTAATAAGAAATAACAATTAAAAGAATGAACGAGTAACAAATATTAGAGAGTTAGTAATTAAAAAGAATTTAGCAAGACTAGTAATTAATAAACAAGAGTACTAATTAGTAAATACTAGTAGTAATTAGCAAGAGTAGTAATTGGAGAGGAAAATAGTAGCAAAGCTTGTAGAAATATAGAATGTTTAGGTAAGAGAGAGTAAGAAGATTGGTGTGAAAAATTAGAGAGAAATGGTGTGAATTTATAGATTTTAGAAACTTCACAAAAGACCAAAATACCCCTACAAACTATCCGTTTATAGTTGTTGGGGAGGGTAAGAGTGTAAAGGAGTTGAAAAATATAGGTTAGACTAAAATACCCCCCAAACTAGCCGTTATATTGCTGTTGGGGGGGTAAAAGTGGAATTTTGGAAAAGGGGTGGAAGAAAGGGGGGGAAAAGCAAAAAATTCAAACAAGTGGTGGGGCCAAAACCGGGCCAGACCCGGGCCGCAGACCAGGCCAAACCGGGCTGACTTCGGGCCGGGCCAAACCCGGGCCGGGCTTTTTCGCAGAATCTGAAGGCCTGGTCCAGGCCCAGGCCCCAAGCCCGCTTGTGCTGGGCCGCTACTGTTCATGGACGGGACCGGGCCAGCCCGGGCCAGAACCGGGCCGGGTCGGGCCAGCCCGCGGGCCGCCCGGCCCGTTTGACAACTCTAGGTGAAGTCCTATGACAAAGAGGCCGAGTACGTGCTTAGAGACAAACTTGAGTGGAGGCGAGGAGTTCCACCAACGCGGCACTACTTGATAAAATGGAAGGAATTGCCAGAGAGAGAGGCAACATGGGAACGAGCGGACCGCGAAGAGGTTGCGACGAGGGCGTCACGAGATTAGGTGAGAGAGAATGTCCCACAATGTTTATTATGGAAGCTAATTTCAGAGGTAATGCGATGCGGGCACCTAATGGATACTTACGAGGACACTTACAAGGTAATGAATGTGCAAGGTCTCAAGAATATTCTTCACTTCTTTACACACTTTTCTTGTAAACTAGTAAGGATCATGTGCTTTGCACGTTATATAGTAATTTAAAATAAAATATTATGAACCTTTGTGAAAAATACAATTATAATTAATCTATATGACTATTATAATTAAACTATAACAATAAATTAATTGTTAACTGCTAATCAAATACTTTAAATATGAAAAGTTAATTGCACAAAATATGGTCTTACTTTCAAACCTGAATTTATCAGTTCAATATCACCACTATTTTTTTTTTTTACTATTTATCATATTTATTTCTTTCTCACATTAAGTTGCTTCTAAAGAAAATTCTGATTGTTTCATAGTATACCTTGTTTTTTAAGGTACATTGACATTGTAATTAGTCTCAAACATTTTTAACAAATATCTAACTCTCATGAAATACTACAAGATTGATTGTACAGTAATAAAAGTGAAGAAAACATTTAAAGATAATTAATGTCAAGTGTATATATTGAAATTATCTAATTTTCTGTAAGATGTTCTTATAGTATATATAAGTTTAGGAAGTGAAATTGAGAAGAAGTTTGAATTAACCCGGAAAGGATTGTCGAAAGTAAAGTGTCTAATGGAAAGAAATTATGACTATAACAAAGTTTGTAAGACGAAATGTCTTAGGACTTAAATGTTGCATCTTTAAAACTAAGAATCAAGCGAACTTAAGAGATTTAGGAGGACATATATAAAAACTGAACTTCTTAGGCAATAAATTTAATAGCCCTAACTTTCAATGATCTTTTCAAAAAAAATTTATCTTTGCTTTTAGAGTTTTGATACTTTTTCTTGCAAGCAGCACCACTAAAATTAAAAATATCAACACTTAGGATTTTCAATATCATTCATTATCCATCTTGTTTCTTTCTATATAGTGATGGCTATTTCTTGTAGCGATGATTATTGGACGTCAAAATATATCATGCATTTTGGTTGCTTTTGGTAATAATCTAGTCTATCACTCCCTCTGTCCCAAAAAAATCATCATATTTCCTTTTTCGACTGTCCAAAAAAATTAATCAGTTTTCAAATTAAGAAAGATTTTGTAGATATTTTACATGTTTACCCTTTGTACCACTTTTTGTTGTTCTACTTCTCTCTCGATATTTAATCCTCCATCAATCCGCTTCTCTCTACTTAACCACTTTCTTCCTCCCCCTCTCCTTCTCTCGGAATATAATGAAAAACTCATATAATATGACTCATATCTTAAATAAGCGTGCGTCAAATATGATCAAATAGTTTGGGATGAATGGAGTACAATTTTCATGTTTATCTTATTTTAAGATTAAAATACATAACAAGTCTTTTTTCCAACTTTTTGTGTTAGAAATTCTAGTGTTCGAGTACAATTTGTCTAAAACTATGCTTAATCTTAACTATACTCTATCTTTTCTACTTTTCATTTAAAAAATCTCTAGTGTAGTGAACTCTAAAGTTCTCTTGTATTTATATTTAGCATGATCGTGTTCATCTTAGTAGTATAATAAAGGCTTTTATTTTTAACACATGCTTATATGATAATATCAAACCTACTCATTTAAAAAGTCTATATACATGTGTGCTTGTGTAAGTCTTTTTGAAATCTATATTGCAAAAAAAAGTATAAAATTGATATCAGATAATGGTAATAATGAACTAAGTAATTTTAATAATGTTTACAAAGCTACGTTTTTCATCCTCTACTATGCATTATAGGTTTAATATAAATACAAACTTAATAAAAGTTTATCAGAATAATTTTAGATCATTCATCAAATTGTGATATGTATCATTTTAAAAAAGGGAAAGAAATACTACCTATGACATAAGGTTTTGAGAGTTAAGAAAATTATAGGTTTAATTGTACCCATGACCTTGAGGTTAAGGTAAAATTACATGCATGTCCGTTAAGTAGAATAATAGTAATTATGTTTATTGACCGAACGAAAATACTAAAAGATGAAAAGACAAAAATGCCCATCATATAGGAACACAATTCTTTCAAATGTCATTCCTCGTTCCTCCATCTTACCATACAGCCCCACCACCAACACCCCTTTACACTTCTTCAGCTTCAACACACACGCTCCCACACATACATATCCCCACAATCGATAACAATCATAACCATAATCGCGTCCTTCCATTTTCGTGTTCTTCAACTTTCTCACGTTTCTTCAGCCTTCTTACCCCAATAAATTGTCACAGCTTTCTCACTTCAATCACTTGCAGCAAATCATTACGATTCAACAAATCAAATGCACAAAAATGAAAATGTGAATATGGGGTTCAAAATCTAAAAGAATGTGTATAAAATTCCTGTTTGAGTTAACTCAACACCATGGCAGCCGCTGCCATTAACCACCACCAAAACAGCCTTTCACCATCACTAATCAACCTAGCACTGTGTCCAATCCGCCTACCACCGCCTAAAATTGACCCTCCACAAACCACAATCACCATCAATCAACCTTCCACTCGCACCACACATCTAGCTAACACACACACACACATACTCAACCAATGTGAACATAGTCTTAGCATCATGCTTATAAGAATGGGCTAGGTCAACTTCCATATTTTGTCACTTAAAAATGGATTAGTGAACTTTTAACCTCTTCAACAACAAATTTTTTATATTTAGTCAAAAAAATTGTAGTTAAGTCTCACATTCTTAAAAGTAAAAAATACACTTAATATTTCAAAAAAGGATATTTTTAATGAAAAAAATGTTAGCCATTTTGTTCCGTTGATATTATTTTATACGCTGGAGCTAGATCCTTACCCATTTTGGTTATATTTATAGTCTTCTGTCACTAAAAGATACATTACTGAACCTTTTTAGCGTCAAAATATTTAAAGTAAGCCAAAACGGTAGTAATTTAGCCTCACCTTTTAAAAAGTCAAAATATTTAGGAAAATTTTAAACTTGAAAAGAATAGTTTAAGAAAAAAAATTAGTTATTTAATCCCTTGCGTATCAAAACTTGAGAGTTTTTAAGCTCAAAAAAATTATTAATCATCTGAACTGTAATAAATTGGAGTATTTATCAATTGGATTTAATCTAATCCTATTACTTATAAGAGTGAAATATACGAATATAATAACTATATGAATAATATATAATTAATAAATATATGATATCTCAGGACACAGTAGATCATAGAAAGACAACAACCATATGAAGGATATGTCGTCATGCAAATAAGAGTATTCCAATAACTTTAATACGATTATAGGATTATGTACTTGCCACGAATTCAAGCTATAATAATCTAGTAATTTATATGCATTTAAAATTTCGAAAGCTCCAATTTTACGATAATTTTCTTACACCAATATATGTCCGCAATTGAAATTTAGAATTAAACTTCAGTTATATAATAGTTTTAATGTACAAATATGTTTTCATTGAAATACATATACATGCATTATTGAAACCTGTAGCATAGACGTCAACATACAATTATAAAAAAGGATTGAAGTTTCTGACAAAATACTCAATTTAAAGGTAGCTTATGTTTATTCTTAAAAGTTAGAGAAAACACTGTTCTCTACAAGTTGTTTTCATTAATTGAAATTGATGAAGAAGATATAATAGCCCTGAGGTATCTTGCTTTAACGTGAATGGAAGTGATAAGTTTTGATAAAAAATTTCGACAATCAAAGAACATGCAAGAATTCAAGGGTAATTTTATAGGCTTTCATAATTTCTTTTCTTTTTTTACTAAAAGATAAACAACCTTTAACTCTAACTAAAATATAGATTCATATAAAAATATTCTAAAGAAAGATGCTTAATGTCCTAAAAGAAGCAGAATATTCCCTTATTTTTTTAATAAACTCTAATTCAAAATGGGTATTTGTTGAAAAAAAAAAGTTCTAAGTAAAAAACACCCCTAATCAACACTAATTTTGGATGAAGACTTCAGTTTAAAATGGGGATCTTAAAACAAAAAAATAAATTAGGCATGTAACTCTTTGAATTTAAAAAATTCCACAAAATTCCAGTTTTATGAGAGTTTCCTTATACCAATATGTGTGTATTTCAGATTTATGATAGTTTTAATATAGTAATATGTTTGTATTAAAATCTATATACATGCAGAATAATTCAAATTTGTAGCATACGTATCAATGTACAAATATGAAATAAAAAATTAGAAAAGATTGAGTTTCTAACAAAATATTCAATTTAGTTTGGATATATTACATTTGTTGAAAAAGGCTATAAAAAAATATATTCTCTGTAAGTTATTTTCTTCAATCAAATATAATGGATAACATGTAATAACTCTTAAGGTAATTTAGTTTTAACGTGAATGGAGGCGGCAGAGTTTGATAGAAATTTTTTTAATAATTAGAGAGCAGAAAAAGGTTATAGAAAACTTTGTTCTCTGTAAGTTTTTTTCTTTAATTAAATATGATGGAGAACATATAATAACTATAATAATTTAATTATAACGTCAATGGAGGTGGTAGGGTTTGATAGAAATTTTTTTAATAATTAGAAAGCATGCAGGAGTTCAAAGATAATTTTATAAAATTTTCATAGGGTTTCTTTTTCCTTTTTTTTCTCAATAAAAGTCAAAACAACAATTTACTCTAAAAAAGGAATATATTTCAATAAAAAAATATTTTAATGAAAGAGGCTTGTTACCATATGAGAAGTCAAAAACACCTTTATTTTTAAGTCACTTTCTTATAAAAAATATGTATTTAATAAAAAAAATTAAGTCAAAGTCAAAACAATCATTAAATCTAATCAAAATATATATCCCAAAAGGCTAAAAAAAACTCTATTCTCTGCAAGTTATTTTCTTTAATCACATATGATGGAAAACATGTAATAACTCTAAGGTAATTTGGTTTTAATATGAATGGAGGCGGTAGGGTTTGATAGCAATTTGTTCAATAATCAAATAGCATGTAGGAGTTCAAGGGTAGTTTTATAGAATTTTCATAGGATTTCTTTTTCTTTTTTTTTTCAACAAAAGTCAAAACAATCATTTACTCTAACAAAGCATATATTCTAATAAAAAATATTTTAATGAAAGAGGCTTATTACGATATGAGAAGTCAAAAACATCCTTATTTTTAGTCTCACTCTTATTAAATATAAGTATGTAATGAAAAAAAAGTTTTAGGTTAAAAGTCAAAACAATCTTTAAATCTAATCAAAACATATATCCCAATAAGGGCAGTTTAAGGAAATAAACTTTATATCTTATGAGAAGTCAAAAACACTCTCATCTTTAAATAACACTCTAACTTAAAAAGGGTATTTAATGAGAAAAAAAATGTTATAAGTCAAAAATACCCTTACTCACCCTTAACCTGTTATGAAAAAATCAATTAGAAAAAGGTAATTTAAGGAAAGAAACCATTTAAGCTCATACATGCTTTTATATATGTAAAGATATAGATATAGATAAGAGACTGTTCTAGAGAGTTTCTAGAATAGTAGAGAGCTTGTAAATATTTAGATATTCTGGAAGAGATTTCTAGACATGGAAGGGGAACAGTATGATGAAATGTTTCCATCGTTCGTTGAGGATGTGTACTAGTATAAATAGCCGAGACCTCACTTGGCGAAGTCACTCAAGCAATCTTGTAATCAAAGCATTCTCCAAGCAAATACAAGTATACATTCTCCCAAATTCTCAAGAAGTGTCCTTTGTATTTTTGCTTCTAGCATCGTCCAGCCCGAGTGAAAGGTTAACTTGGCACGAGCGAGAAGCTTGATAGCTAAGCGCCGCACGATCCGACTTAGAAAAGTCGTTTGTTCTTGACATTATGCTCCTAAATCAAAAGGTGTACCTAAGAAGGATGGTAATTACCATGTCAATAATAAATGTCAATTTTCACTTGACATACTCTCAATTAAACTAAATCTACAATTGGTATAATGAGAATCTTCATTTTTAGGGTAATGAGAATCTCCATTTGTACTATTCCTACCATATCTCGAAACTATTTTCTCTAGAAATAGGGCGTTGTCGATTTGCTAGTTATATTAGTCAAGCATGGTTGGGAAAGAACAATGTCTCAAGAGTTTGGTTTTTCTTCGATGCAGATGGCAGATAGCGAATCCTGCGGTGTTTGCAAAAAGTACACGACATGCCTTTGGCAAATTTTATTTCGCACCAAGAAAAATGTTTAAAAGAAAAGGTAGTGCTACTAATAGGTTTGTATGTGGTTCATGATTAAATGCCAACTAGCTACTCAATGATTACCTTATTTTTTTTTGTTTTACCTAGAAAATTAATCAGGCAAATGCCGAAAGGGAAGTGGCCAATACGCTGGCAGCCCAAGAAGAAATTGCGGCTGCAAAGCGGAGGGGCAGCTGCTAGAAGAGCCAAGAAACTTACGAAAAAAGGCCGGCGTGCAAACAAGTAAATGCCAGTGGTTTTGCTACTCGAATTTTTTACTATTTGTGTTGCTGTTTTATGTCCGTGTAGCATACTTGTTACTGTTTCTGTCGCGTGTTGCATCTGCATAAGTAGTATGCCTCGCGTGCTTATTGTTGTCAACTTGCGATTAAGTGCTTAAGAAGAAAGACAGAGAACTTCATAATCAGTATGCCTTAAGAGATTTAATCGTTACGTCCGATAGCTTGGATTCTGATGCTCCTAAATCAAAAGGCGTATCTAAGAAGGATGGTAATCACCATGTCAATAAAAGTCAAAAGTACATACACGAATACATAGTGATATGGGAAAATTCAGGGATCATCATAAATGATCTTGTTCAATGAGGCTATGGTTTAAGATGGAAAAAATTAGACAAATTTGACTCCGCAGATGCATTTAGATCACCACTAAGTAGAGAGAACTCCAAATCGTTGTGCTCATCGATTGAAGCCTCCCATAGATATCCTTCTTTTAGTTCATGGGTAACTTTGGCAGTTGTTATCGCTAATTTATCGAAAGAGTAGCTGTTGAAACTGGGGAAAAAGAAAATATTATTACTTTCTCGCATTATGTAGCAGGTGAAGAGATTTTGGGGAGGGGGGAAGAGGGGGGATGGCTTGTACAGGCATAGTTAATGACGTTTGTTAAAGGGAAAGTTTGAGCGAAAATGGTAGGAGGCCACTGCAAATAGGTTCTATAATTGGGTTGCCACTGCAATCAGGTTTTATATGTGTGTGTTGGCCATGTGGGTATGGGTATTTGTGGATGTTTGTGTGTTTGAGTTTTGCGGGTGTATGTTAGGGAATAAAGGATGGTGCGTGTGTTTGTGTGTTCGTTCTATGGGTGTGTGTGCATTACGCAGGGGGGAGGGGTTTGTGTTACTTAGTGTTTGGGTATGTGTGTATGTTTGTGTGTCTTACGGTGTTTGTGTGGGTTCTCAATGTGTGATAAGGGGGAGGGGCAGTTCTCTGTGTGTGTGTGTGTGTGTGAAAAGTGGGAAGGGGAGAGGGGAAGAAGAAGAAGAAGAATGGACAAAGGACAGTCAGTCCCATGCATTTTTTTAAGTTAAATACAAAACTATACCATGTGGTATACACGTTTTTGTAGGTCGCTTCCCGTGTTGTAACTTTTGCAATAACGTACCTCGATCTTGACAAAAGTATTGCAAATGAGTTCAAATTGAATGGCCTTTCAAAATCAGCATGTGCTGTGCACATGTCATTTTAGCATAGACAGATCTTGTCATTTCCCACCCCCATCTCCCATTTCTCTCTCTCTCCTATGCTTCTTCTTCTTTGTCTGTGTTGAAAAAGGGGCAAAAGTTAAAGAAATAATTAAGGGGAAAGTAGGGAATGACCCCCTCTACTTTACACGTTGTGCGATTTGACCCCCTCCACTTCAAAATTAACCACTAAACCCCCCCACACTTACAGAAATTGGGCACCTTAGACGGGTCCGTTATATATAGTGTGAAATGACCAAAATACCCTTATTTCTTTATTAGTTAATGACCCCCTGTACTATACACGGTGTGCAATTTCCCCTCCTCAACTTCAAAATTAACCACTAAACCCCCTTACACTTACAGAAATTGGGCACATTAAATGGAAACCGTTAAATTTAAATGACAATTTTGCCCATGACCCTCCCCCCGCCCCCCCTTCATTCCCCACCCCCCACCCGTTAGACCAGTCCCCCACCCGTTCTGCGCTACCAGATTCATTGCAAACAAGGGATTGCTGCAATCTGCACCTCCTCTTCTGGTCAACCCCGCTACAATTGGTGATTCACTTAGCACAACCACTGGTCTTTTTCTCCGACCACCAGGGAGTTACAAAAAAAAAAAAGGAACCACGATTGCCGTTGGTATATCACCGGCGCAACAACTACCATGATCAGCGTCACAGTAACCACCATTCTGGCCAACTCCCCCAACTTTATACTGTCTGGCTACACATCGTCGTGAGTTGCCTCATCGCTGCCATTTCCCACCACTTTGCGTCTGCAAGCCAGTGGGGCTTCTTCATCGGCCACCAACCGACTGACGCAATCAACACCGGTAACATCAATCCCCACAGACACAGGCTATCGGCGTCTGATTGCCGCACATCCGTCCAGATCCCTGCCACCACGATCGACGACCACGTCCCCAAATCGCAGGTCTAACCTCCGTCGTCATTCCACCCCAATCCACAACATCGCGCCAAGCAGCGTCACATGACCACCGTGACTGGCTACACGCCGCTGGGGCTGCACCAGATTCGCGATGACGTTGCCGCCACAGTCGCATGCGAGTAGCGTGTGTGTATGTTTGCAGTGGGTGCGCGTCTGTGTCTGGGTTTAGGGTATGTGTGTGTGTGTGTGCACGTGCGTGCGTGCGTGCATGCTGGGTGTGCGTGGAGTGTGTGTATGTGGGATTGAGTAAAAAGTCTGAGAGGAGAGAAAAAGAAGTTGAAAGAATGGTATTAAACTTAAATAGGGTAAGGAAATAAGGGTATTTTGGTCATTTCACGAATATTCATAACGAACCCGTCTAAAGTGCCTAATTTTCGTAAGTGTGGGGGGGGGGGGGGTTAGTGGTTATGTTTGAAATAGAGGGGGGGAAATCGCACACCGTCTATAGTACAGGGGGTCATTAGTTAATTACCCCTAACAGAATGGGCAAAAATGTCATTTACAAAAAAAAATCTTTAGTCAACGCGCGTGTTGATTACGCGCTGTTAAATTTAACGGTTTCCATCTAAGGTGCCCAATTTCTGTAAGTGTGGGGGGGTTTAGTGGTTAATTTTGAAGTAGAGGGGGGCAAATTGCACAACGTGTAAAGTAGAGGGGGTCATTCCCTACTTTCCCCAAGAATGAACAATGTTCAGAGAAAGAAGGAGTATGAATGGTTTATAGGTTTTTGGCATGCAGACTTAACGAGGAAAGTGAGAACTGAACAACGCACCTTCCATTATTTATCATGAACAAAGAGCACAAAGCAGGTCCCTAAAAATCTTGGACTTTGCCTTTAAGTTACTCTCAAACACCCAATTGATTTGTACAGGCAACGACGAAGACAACACCCGAACATTCGCCTTCCTATAATCACCGCCGGCAAGACCTGCGGATTTGGCTGGATCACGGCAAATTAAGTTCTCCAATAACTATCCCTCTATTTGCTTCTCCTAACCTCTTAATATCGTAAACACTTCATTCCTAAAAAAACAAGCAATACTGATCTGAAAACACCATGAACGACAAATCGCATCGGTGAAGTTCGGTAGCTGAATGGCCGAGCCTTTACAGACTTCCATGAACGACAAATTCGCGGCGGGGGAAAAGCCAAAAAACACGATATTGTATTGGCAGCACCGCAGCACCACGTTAACGGCCTTGATTCACCGTTCAATGTCATCCTCGAGATCGGAGGAAATTAAAGAGAGATGAAGAAGGAGGAGAAGTAGAGGAACTTATGTTTTAATAGGTGTGAAGTAGGAAAGGAAATTAAAGAGAGCAGAGAGAGAGATGGGAGACGAGGGTGGGAAATGAGAGATTTGCCGATGCCAAAAATGGCACGTGCACAGTACATGTGGACTTAATTTCTGATTTTGAATAGTCATACAATTTTAGACTCGTTTGTAATATTTTTGTCAAGATCAATGTACATTATTGCAAAAATTACAAACACGGAAAGTAACATACAAAAACGTGTAAATCACAGGTACAGTTTTGTATTTAATCCCAATTTTTTTATGAAAACAGTCATGTCTCTAAACTTTTTAACGAATATTTCGCCGTCCGTTAACCTTCTAACTGATGTGGTTCAAAAATCGTACTCTAAGTACTCATTTGATACTTTTGAAATGTTAGGTCCTTAAACTATACTCCGATGATACTTTAGAGTTCAGATTTAGAATTAACCCGAAAACTTATGTAGAAGACTATGCCTTTTCTAGAAAGAATACATCAGATATCCATTTTAAATTTAGGCCTTGCAAACCAGAAAACTATGTCAACTTCCTTAAAAAAACAAAACAAAACAAAACAAAACAAAACAAAAATTTGATGTTACAAATTCACAAACTGTTAGTACTTCGCTTCATTAATTGATTAATTTATTACTAGTTTATCTGATTAGTAGCATTGAAATAAACTTTGAACATGAAATAAGTTTGTAATAGTATGTGAGATGAAAATTAAATCTTTAAGACAAATTATATACTCCACAAGTCCAGAATTATTTTATAATCTCAATCAATTAAGTCTGACTAGTACCAGGCGCAAAAGAGAGCTAACTCATTCGAAAATCTACAACATGGGCACACCGTGCTTGCCTTCCCCCTATGGAAAATGGAAAAAGGTCAAAAAGAACCCCTTTTTTACTATAAATAAATCCCTTCGACCATCAAGAGGATGCTGCCCTGGTTCCAAGCTCATAAAAATCAGCTCCTCTCTCGATATTGTCGACCCCGTCCTCGAAAGCTGCTACCTTGAGCAGCAGCAGTCTCTGGCTCATCTTCCTCCATTGCGCAAACTTCACTTTCTTCGAAATCTCCCGCAGCAATTGCAGTGTGAAAAGCTTTGCTGTTAGTATACTCCTTCAACGTTTTGCCTGGCGGCTTCTTTGGGATGAAGGACACGGATTCTGGTAGATCAACAGGGAACATATCTTGCAACTCTCTGGTGTTTGGTCCCTTCATTGTGTTAAGAAAGTCCATGCGTGCTTTCCGGTTAGCCTCTTCGTCAATATCATCCGATGTATCGAAGGTGTAATGTGTATACTTTGAAGGGTTCTGCACATGGTCTGGAACATGAGAAGAGTCTTGGGGCAGCACAGATGCTGCTTCTGATTCTATGGCTTCTTCCATCAGACTTCCATCTATGGATTTGTTTCCAACTGAACAGTCCTTGCAGCTGTCTTTGCAACTAGGGTCGAGCTCAGGACAGTCACAGATAGATTTCACTTTCAGTCTGTCTTCCACTTTTTTGTGTTGGGACAGTTGCGATGAATTAGAAGAACCAGGTGTCTCTGCATCTTCTTTGAGCCTAATAATTGCAGCCATGTGATCTGCGCGAGGGTCTTTCATAACATCGCCAAATGCTGTTGGAAGCTCCATGTAAGAATCCACATCAATCGTATAATCTGAAATCCCCCTCATGTACAAGCGATCCTCAGTTTCTGCTTTACCGATAGCCACTTTGTCATAAGTATCTTCCTCTTCCTGCAGATTATTAATTTAGACAAAAACAAAGATCAAGCTACCCAATCGATAACAGGAAAAACACAATCTCTAACTTAATTAGGGAGCCACTTCAGCTGTTAAGTTTGTTCTCGACTACAACAAAATGTAGTCTATTTGGTCTTTGACCATTATGAGGAATTTAGCCTGCCCTCTTATGATTTTAAAGATTCCTCCACAAGCAAGATTATTTCCCTCGTGGCTTGCTCACTCATACCACGAGAAAGGTTGAAAAATTACTAGAGTGTTCGCCACATGAATACTACGGGTTTCCTCATCTTACAGCATACGGTATGTTATTGTGATAGTGATTGGGGTACCATGGTGGCTGCATGTTAAGGTGCACGGGTGGAATTATGTTAGTCCCACACTGAGGTAAGCAAGGAAAATATGTTGGGCATATATACTTGGACGGCATCAAGTCCTATTGGCTTAAGCTTTTAAATCGAGTTGGGCTAATCCTGTCTATATGGGCCTTCTTGGTGGATTCTAGACTCCCTTTAATCTCCCTAACATGGTAGCGGAGCCCATGGCGGTGACCTGGGTCTTGCACTCGTGTCGGTGGTTCTTGATAGAGCAGGACGCAAGGGAGAAGTTCGATATTGGGTGGACTCACATGTGACGGCGAGATTGTTGAGGTGCAAGTGTGAAATTATGTTAGTACCACATCAAGTAAGTGTCAATGATGAGCGTAAATACTTGGATGGAACCAAGTCCTATTAGCTTAAGCTTATAGATCGAGTTGGGCTCATCCCGTATACATGGACCTTTTTAGTGGACGCTGCTCTCCCTGACACTGCATATTTAGAGGGACTATGGTAGGAGACAAAAAGTGACAATCGTTGTTGGTCACAATAAACACACAAAAAGAAGCAATGAAAAGGGAGTTGCAAGCGGAAAAACAACAGATTGATCTTAATGCAGCACTACAACACGCACACATCCTTTATGATTATTCCTTTTAAGAAAGAAGACAAACCAAGCAATAATAGATGTTACAGCAGCAGCGGTAGCCCAACTATTTCTCAGCAACACCGTTTTGGACTCGATGTTCAAGGCCTAAGCCTTCAAACTCATAGCTCTACTCACTTGATTTCATGCTTTCTTGTCTCTTTCGACTTTTTGCAAATCCAAAGGTCAAAACGTCAAACCATTGTTCGAATCCCTAGATTATGGTTGTAGACTCCATAGCTTTATTGAATTGTTCGTTGCCACAGTTCGACTTTTCAAACAATAACGAGTAGACTACATTCGGACGAATGTTTGAAGTGAGGGGAGAGAAGTCGTGAACCAGAGGGAATAATACTATACGTTGGCAAATGAAAATTACCTCATCGTCAAGGGTGCAATCTACCCCAATAGAGCATCGAATACCCCATTCCTCGTCATCAAAACCGTCCGGCCTCGCTAAATTCATCGACGACGAGGCACCACGTCGCTTCTCATCCTCGTCGAGCTCTTGCAGGTCAGACTCGAGCTCTTTACGGAACTCGATGGCCTTCTTTTGTTGATCCTTCAACGAACCGTCGAGTTTCGAAGGGTGGGGCTTGGGCTTGGGTATTTGGTCGTGGTCGTCGAAATTGTCCTTGTGACGGTTCCATTCCTTTCTTTCAATCTCTTCGTCGGTGAGAGACCAGAGGGAGCTGAGTGAAGAACCTGTGTCCAGTCGACCGAACACTTTGTCCGCGCGAACACTGAAACTGTCCTCCATCAAAGTAGTTTGCTAGGGTTTCGTATTTCTTTTCTTCCTCTTTGTTCTAAATTCAGACCACTCCGTGACCGTGAGTCGGTGGACGATCTGATATCGGGCTGTAATTGTAATTCCTTGAAAGAAGCCCAAAAAAGCGTATATAATGGGCCATTTATCTACGTGTCGCTGTGGTGGGCTTAGAAAGCAGATAGTGTGATTTTAAAATTGGGCTGGACTTTCACGTGGGCTCTGAGAGCCTACTACTTATTAACCCATTCATGCGTTTTGGACAAAAACATCCTTTAGTGGACTGACCCGAAAACGAATAAATAAATATATAGATAAAGAGTTGTTCCACTTTCCGGTCACCCAATCAGTAATCAGCAAATATTATTATTATTATTATAATTAATTAATTGTAGAAAGAAAGCGTCGTTATCCATCTCTCTTCTTTCCATTACACGCCAAGCAACGCCAACCCTGACCGGTACTCGTACCCAATTTTCTGGATTAGCTATCATGTCCATGGTCACTATTTTAAATTCATCAATACTTATGACATTGTGCAAGAGGGGTTCTGGTTTTTCCATACAAAATTTCAAAATATACTTGAATTTTACCAAATCTTTCGCAAGCATAAATAGAAGTATTTTATAAAAATATATATGATTTGACGAGAATAATTTTGCAATCATGTGAATTTTAGTCAGAATTTTTATTGAAGTAATGAATTTTGGTTGCTATTGGATTATACGAATTTTTCTTGAATCTCGTAAGACGAGAATTCTTTCAACCTAAATAGGAGTCACAAATTTTTCAATAACTTGCTTGTCTCGACCTTTTCGTCTAGAATTTTTCATTATTATAAAAATTTTTTTAGACGTAATCGATTTAAGTTTTAAGAATGACTACGGAATACTTTTAAGAATAACCAATTATTCCTAAAGCTATACATGATTTTAGAAATAATACTTGTTATTAGAACTCTACATGATCCTCATCCACTGTTGTTTATGACAAGCTTCAATTAAGCGGCCTTCTATGTTGTACTCCGACGACTTGCTGTTAAGAACATCAGTTCACACAGTCCACGGGCATCAAATCTAGGAGGCCCCCATGGAGTTAAGAAAGACATAACCAGAACGAATTCTTTCACTTGGATCACGGTCTTCGTGAGTTTAATCTGAAAAGCCAAAACTCATAGTACTGCCTTCTGTCAGTTTGTATCCAAACTCGCTCACAGAAGTGCTAGACGAGCTCGTGGTAGCTACATAGTTTCTTCCTGCGAACAAGCAAACATCGCAATGGAGGTCGTCAAGCTTTTCTTCACATTGACGGGACTTTTCTTCATCCTGGTGGAATCCAAGTACATAGCTTACAACACTTCGCAGGGAATCGTCCCTGACAAGATCAATGTCCATTTGGTCCCTCACTCCCACGATGACGTTGGCTGGCTGAAGACCGTTGATCAGTATTACGTCGGTGCCAACAATTCAATTCGGGTACCACTCTTCTCTTCTCTCTCTTGTTAACATGATTTTTCTGATTTGATTGATGTCTATATACATGTAACATATCAGCTCAGTGATTAGTTACGGTGTGTTTTTTCAATTAGGGAGCGTGTGTTCAGAATGTATTGGATTCAGTCATTTCGGCCTTGTTGGATGACAAGAATCGCAAGTTCATCTATGTTGAAATGGCAAGATTTCCCTTCCTTCATATTACTGATGCCTTTTATGTTTGTTTTTTATTCATTTGTCCGGCAAATATATGTGCGTACCTTTGTATGAAGCTAGATATACATTCACTGCTTCTAAAGATTGTCGTGTGTGTTAATGCATAAGCAAACGATTTTGATTGATACGTTCAGGCATTCTTCCAGCGTTGGTGGAGACAGCAGAGCGAAGTCCTTCGGGCAAAAGTCAAGGATCTTGTCAACTCTGGTCAACTAGAATTCATGTAATATTACCAAAAAGTCTTTTTATAAGCATATCTGTTATTGTCCAATTTGTTGATTGTTTGTGTTCTTCTCCTTTTCGGCTTTAATTCGATTTAGAAATGGGGGCATGTGTATGCACGATGAGGCAACTCCACATTACATCGATCTGATTGATCAGACTACTCTGGGACATTGGTTTATCAAAGAGGAGTTCGGCCAAAAACCTAGAGTTGGTTGGCAGATTGATCCTTTTGGACATTCTGCTGTTCAAGCTTACCTCCTAGGTGCAGAGGTATTTATTGTTGTCATTCCATCTCCAATATGTGGTTTACTATTTCGTAGATTTTTTTTTTAATTTTTTCCCCTTCGCTAGGTACAGGAAACTCTGTAAAAATGACACATTAACTTTGAGTCCAGAGTTGCATGAGGTTGAACTAAAGCTGTGACCAATGGTCTCTTAATCCATCTCATATAGATATAGCGCATTAGCATGTCCCCTGGTGCATTGCTAGCTTTTGATACTTCCTGTGTGACTGATGATGCTTTTGTTGCAGTTAGGCTTCGATTCTCTCTATTTTGCGAGAATTGATTATCAAGACAGAGCTAAGCGAATAAATGAGAAGACTCTTGAGGTTGTATGGCAGGGTTCTAAGTCTCTTGGTTCATCAGCACAGGTTAGGGATAACGTAATCTTTTGGAGTTTATTTTTCCTTTGTATTCTTTACTTTCTTTATCTAGATTATGTTTAACGTCGTAGTAGCCGTAACGATCTCCTCGTCCTCTCCATCATCATCTTGCAGATATTTACTGGGATATTCCCCAGGCATTATGATCCTCCTGATGGTTTCACATTTGAAATCAATGACGAATCTCCTCCGATTCAGGTAACCTCGTTAACTAAATGCTAAAGTGCATTTGAATTTCAGGTGTGAACCTCGTTCATGTAGTCAATATTGTTTTTCTTTGAATACGTATTAAAGGACGATGCCCTGCTCTTTGATTATAATGTTCAAGAGCGAGTCAATGATTTTGTGGCTGCTGCTATTGTGCAGGTAAAGTATAACACTCTTTTTATCCCTCACATTTCCTGGTGGTTTTATTTAGTCTTCCCTATAGTATGTTCTAACAGATGCCGTGTCTATCCCACTCTCAACCTAAAAGATTTAAGCAAAGGAAGATTAAACAGTTTTCGAGGAAAAATGCTATTGAAATGTTTTCGGGCTTAACCGGTGATTAGTTTGAACTTTGAAATAAGGGTTGGAGTTTGAACGTTGCTGCAGGAGCAGCTGATGAAAGTTTGCTCAGTTTGTACACACATACGTCACACGTGACTGGTTTCAAATTATGGTTTAAGTAGGAGTTTAGAATACATAGTAAATCTCTCTTCCCTCTGACACTCTCTCTGTCAGGCTAATATTACCAGGACAAGCCATATTATGTGGACAATGGGGACAGATTTTCGGTACCAATATGCAGTTTCTTGGTTCAGACAAATGGACAAGTTCATCCATTATGTCAACAAGGTACTCAACTTTATGTTCCTTCTTGATTATGAGCAAAATAAGGAGAAAGATGTATGCTCTTCATCTGTTAATCAGTGGCTGCAACCTCTAGATTTGAAATAATAGCTTATTTGTTTAAGCTAACCTCAGGATGGGCGCATCAATGCTCTATATTCAACCCCGTCCATTTACACAGATGCGAAATATGCTGCAAATGAATATTGGCCTTTGAAAGCCGGTGATTTCTTCCCGTGAGTGTTGTGTTGAACTAATTTCCATACTCATGTTTAACATGTCAACTTTACTTAAAGAGGACTTTCCAACTTAGGTATGCGGATCGCGAAAATGCATACTGGACAGGTTACTTCACAAGTAGACCAGCATTTAAGGGTTATGTCAGAACGATGAGTGCTTACTATTTGGTAAGGTTTTCAGGCCTCAATTCCTTTATTACGAGTAGTTTCTAAACTTTTAAGGTGTGTATGTCCCGTTGAGCTGTCTCAGTTTTTGTGGAATTAGGCAGCAAGGCAATTGGAATTCTTTAAGGGTAGGAGTAGTTCAGGGCCAAACACTGATGCATTGGCTGATGCCTTGGCAATTGCTCAACATCATGATGCAGTTAGTGGCACCCAAAGGCAACATGTAGCTGCTGACTATGCAATGCGAATTTCAATGGGCTACACAGAGGTAATTGTTGATAAGAAGGATAGAATCTTGTTATGTGCTACTTTAAAATTGAAGCAGATTCAATGCTTCCGTTCTGTGGATTCTTTTAATGTTTAAGCCATGTATTCTACTAGAATTATAGCGTCACATATCTGCAGGCTGAGAAGATGGTTGCATCATCCCTAGCTTTCTTAACAGAGTCAAGATCAAGTGCAGGCCACGTAAATCCAAGCACCAAGTTTCAGCAGGCAATTTCTAAGCACTGGCATATGCGCATTTATCGTCTATGTTGCTGTTGTTGTAGACGATTTGCAATTTTTATCAAGTTGTTTCATGATAAAAATACGAATTTATTAGTAAATACGAATTATTAATTTGACTGATCTCTAAAATATTTGTGTTTGTTTTGCATGCACATTGGAATACTTGAACCACGTTACCCAGCTTGAAATGCTCTGTGCAGTAATTTTTGAGGAGCATATGTTCATTCTTTAAATTTATTAGTCCTTGATTGCCACCACATCCTTAAAATGTTGAAAGGAATATAACATAGTTCTTTGTTAGTTTTGTTCTTGGATATTAGGAGGGAATTCAGTCTAACCAAATAGCTGAAATTAAGTCATTCAACAACAGGGCATTGGGTTATATGTTGCAACTAAGCAATTTCTGTCACTTCTATACTTTTTCTCTATGGATCGGAAGTTGTGCTGTATTCTGATAAATCCATTGTCTTTGCAGTGTCCACTTCTGAATATAAGTTACTGTCCTCCATCAGAAGCTGCTTTGTCCAACGGAAAAAGCTTGGTAAGAAGAATTTATCTTGCCTTTTTTAGTTTGTTTACCTAAAAGATCGCAGCTATCTTTCTCGTGCTTTGCAGTAGAAATCATCACTTGACGCTCCCTTCTCTTTTGTAGGTTGTAGTTGTCTACAATCCTTTAGGATGGAAGAGAGAGGAAGTAGTAAGGATTCCTGTGAGTGCTGCCTCTTGATTTCGTCCATCATCTCTTTCTTTTCACATGATATTTTGCTTATCTAAAGTTTAAGGCTGCTTATGTAGAACAATAAGCAGTAAGGAGATAAAGACAGATTTAATTTTTTGCTTGTTGCGAATAGAGAAATGCATATGCTAATTTGCTTGTTGGGAAACAACTTGAATTAAAACACTTAGTTAGAGAAAGTGCCTTTTTCGAGATCGACTCGTAAGGTATATGAGATGGTGGAAATAAAATTATTACCATAAGTAATTATAAAACTATCTCATCTTTCTTATCAAGGGGTTTCAGAGTTTATGTTTCTCTTCATGCTATCGTGAGGAGATGTATGCATGTGGTTATGTATTTGTAAATGCACAACGATTGCTTGCTGTCAGCATAGCAACTCTAAGAGTGTTATTGCTGACGCTCAGTTAAGACACGATGCTTGATACCAATCAAGGTTCACATGCAACTTCCAAACTTAGCGAACTGATTTTGATTATTGTGTAAATGATCAATACAGTTGATGAAGGATTACTTTCCATCGTTGGCTCCAATTATGCCTTTAGGGGATTCGCTGTTGAAAATGTTACTGTGATTTTTCCATTTGCTACAGGTTTCATCTCACGCAATAATTGTTTTGGATTCTGGTGGAAGAGAAATTGAATCACAGCTTCTTCCTCTATCCAATGCCTCTTTGAGCACCAGGAGTTATCATGTCAAAGCCTATTTGGGTAGATCTCCGAGTGGATCACCCAATTATTGGCTTGCCTTTTCAGCATCTGTACCACCTCTGGGTTTCAGCACTTACACTGTCTCCAGTGTGAAACCAACAGGTGAACTATATTCTTTCATTGTCTATTCTGTGCTTCATTAGCTTGGAATAAGCAGTTGTCAAACAAGAACTAATGGACGTTATGCGTTCTCAATTTTTTGATAAATATGGAAATAGATGCCAGTTCAACAATGTCAAGAGTGTACACTTCTGAAGGAAGTATTGATAGAACAGTGGAAGTTGGCCAAGGAAATTTGAAGCTACTATATTCTGCAGATGAAGGAAAGCTTACTCATTACGTTAATAGCAGAAGTTTGGTATGTTGGATTTTCTGATGCTTGTGAATGTAGACTTATTTATGGTGGAAGATTACCAACCACCTTAATTTTGGGTAAACAAATTTTCAACTAGTGCGAAAGGCAATATTAGTTTTTCAAAAATCCGTTTAAACTGTACTTTACAAGTAGTTTACAAACAATATGATTTTAATCCCCATATGCTTTCAACACTGTCTCACTGATCTTCATCTTTGACCGCCTTACCTGCCAATCGCAAATCCCGACTCCCCAGTGATTGTATCCTGTCATTTTTCATTTGTGTACCATTGCTTTAGCTTGAAAATCCAACAGTTTCATATGTTTTGTAAGTCAAATGCTTCCTCATATATACTGGAGATACACTATACTAGCAACTTGTTGAAATTATTAAGTAGAGACATGATTTAGAAGAGAAATGAATACTACTGTTATTTTTTATTCTTCGCTGCAGGTTACTGCATCTGCTGAACAATCATACAGTTACTATTCTGGATACAATGGTACTGATAGAGAAAATCAGGTACTTTTATCTTCTTAGCCCAAAAACCATAGTATATTTGTGTGATTACTTCTGCATATTCTGTATTATATGCAAAATTAAGTTGATTAATTTTTAGGAAAAAGTATATTCTGTGTTTAGTAACCACTTCAAGTTTTGGTAATTGTTAAAGGGCTCAGGGGCATATGTCTTCCGTCCGAATGGTACATATCCCATAGGTTCTAAAGGCCAGGTACATCGTTTCTCCTGCCTCATTCTGTGACGATTAATAAAAACCCTTCCACTTGTTAAGCTATGACTTCTGGTGGAAACTGTTACAGGTTGCGGTAACTGTTTTACGGGGCCCTGTAGTGGATGAAGTACATAAACAGCTCAATCCGTGGATATTTCAGGTAGTGTGTTTTGTGTAGTAGAAGTTCACATAACATTTCACCTGTTTCTTAGTTTTACTACGTTAATGCGCCACTTCTTGTCCAGATCCATCTACTCACCATATTATGGAATAATTCCATATTGCCTCCAAGATACTTGAAATACCAAATGATTCTTACAGATTATGTAGTACTCTCCTTATAGATGAGATGGCTGAAATTATTCTTGTGGGGCTATTTACTCCCTCCCTCCCTCTCTCTCCCTCTCTCTTTCTGCTGTCCCCTCTTGGAGTAGGGAATCAAAGGATGGTGGATTTCGTACCATCTTAAAGCACCCAACTTGCATGTATTTGAAAAGCATGCTTGAAAAACTGAATTCAATGCAGGATAAATTCTCAAGCAACATCCATCCTCAAAGACATACAGGGGCTCTTTAAGCTTTCATACAAGGTTGTGGATTTGAGCACAGGCAATTACTCAATACTCCCCGTCATTCGGGGCTCGCTTTGCCGGCTAGACAAGCTGGGTGGAGCCAAACAATCAGGACTCAAATCTCAATATCCTCCCTCATGTGTGGCCCTCACTGTGTGTCCATATACATGTACAAACTGTGAAGGCATAGTCCAATAACCCGTTCTTCTGCTGTATTGGAGAATTGACGCTAGTTGGAAGCGTGTTAGTCTCCATATCGGGCATGTACTCTAGATATCGTAATAGCTGGACGGAAGAACAACACCCCTAAATCCAGAAAGACCAGTTATGAAAACAAACCACAAGACAGAATAAGTTTCAAAGAAAAATATTTTATTAGTCAATAGAAGTACTGACTGGGGTACATAAAAGCTATGTTTATAGTCCCAAAAGACTTGCAAAACATCCAATAAGATAACCTAATGTATTTCACTAGTAAGACCTTAAATTCCTTCTATAATGAGCATATAATACCTAATTCCAGAAACTGAAGATTACATGCAAAGTATAAATACTTAAACATATGGAGGCTTCCATATTTTTCTTGTCCCCTTCAGGAATCCAGCCTAAAAGTTATGTAGGAGGTGAATAAACCCTTCAAGTTCTTACAATTTTGTGGTTTCCTTCAAAATTGGGACGGAGTTAATTTGTCAATATATTATTATGTTTCAGCATTTGAGGAATTGCATTTAACTAGAATCTCTTTGTCTAGATTTTCAGCCATAGATCTTGTGTGTGCGCCTTACAGTTTCTGTCTAACGATTGCTGTATGCAGGTCACTAGGGTGTACAAGGGAAAGGAACATGCTGAAATTGAGTTTAACGTAAGTTTCTAGTTGATATTGACTTATTACAATTGACATTTCCAATTCACTTTTCCAGAGATAGGACTTTGATTTGCGATATGCATTTGCTATTAGATTGGCCCAATACCAGTGGAGGATGGAGTTGGGAAGGAAATAACTACTCAACTTACAACTGCCTTGAAGAGTAATAAAACCTTCTATACAGATTCTAATGGGAGAGACTTCATTAAAAGGGTATGTCAATGCTTTGAGAAGTGTGATATATCATATATTTTTCATTATAGTAGTTTGGTTTGTTTAATAGTGGTTGACTTACACGTGAGGTCAAACTCCCACATCCAATAATTGGAGCAGGTAGGTTTCATCTATAGACATGGATGAGACCCAATTCCACGCTTCCATTCGTCCCCTTCTTGCACTTGGCCGTGGCACCGGTGCACTTTAATCTTTTATCGGCGAGTTTTGGATGTGAGGGGGAGTCTTAAGCTTGTTACATGTTGGACCCCCTTGGATTGTATACGTGGACTGTACTCTCTCTCTCTCTCATATTACAAATTCTAGTAAAAAGAAAGTTTGTGTGGGTATGTGACTTTTATTTGCAGGCTGACAAGGGAAATGCTATTTTACAGGTTAGGGATTACAGGGCAGACTGGGATGTGCAACTACAACAGCCAATTGCTGGAAATTATTACCCTGTATGACCTTTATGCATTGTTGAGCGCTGTTAACTACAAAAATTATTTGTTTTGTAATCAGGTTGTAGCTTCCCCCTTTTATTGGTAATCATGATTCCATCAATGACATTTGCCGTTCCATCAGGTTGTAGCACTTTTATATGTTTCACTTGCAAGTTATAAGCACTGTTGATCCTAGTGACTGTCTTTTTAAAACAAACGCAAAAATAATTCTCCTAATTCTATTTTATAGACTTGTATTTTCGGTCTTTCGAACTATATTAGACCACGCTCCCTATACTAAATGTCCACAGCTAACAGCTAAGCCACTAATAACACAGCTCATTTGAAAGTTAACACATCCGCACCTCAAAATTTATCTAAGCTTATGGGCTATTTGCAGGGATATTGACTGTTTGGTGATCTTTTAGAAGTTGTCGTCCATCTGATTAGTACCTTGTTTAATACTTCGAATCTATTTTCTTTCTCTTAGATAAATCTTGGAATTTATTTGGAGGATGAAACCATGGAACTCTCGGTGTTGGTCGATCGTGCTGTCGGTGGGTCCAGCTTAGTGGATGGTCAAATAGAGCTGATGCTCCATAGGTTTTGTTTCGGCTTTTAAGTATTCGTCCTCTTTTCTCTTTGAACTACTCCTCACCCCGTAATAACTAAACGATATCCCTTTCTAGTACCCTCAAAAAAGAATGTTTATGCTGTTGGATCAGCCAAGAAATATATGTCTTTCTCAACTTGTTCTCCTCGTTTAAATGTACTTCACAACCAATAAGCATGACTAAAGAAAATATTGTCAGCATTGGTGCATTTAAATTGTTTTCCTTCAGTTTTGGATATAATTTCTCGTATAGTTGCTTAAATTGATGATAATGACAATGCAGCATTGTCAGACGTCTGATATACTTTGCTTTTGTTGAGTAGGAGGTTGCTTCGTGATGATTCTAGAGGTGTTGGCGAGGCACTAAATGAAGAAGTTTGTGTGCTTGATGAGTGCAAGGGTCTGATGGTAAGTCTCCGATGAACTAATTTAAAGTCTACGTGTGATTAAAAATTATTGCTGGTTTTTAATATGGTGTTTCACGTTGTGGGAGGATATTCATAATATTTTTTAGTTTATCCACCGGCCAGTCTGCTACTGATAAAGCAGCACATTTCTCTCCATTCTGACTGTCCTCCAGGTGTTTTGACCTGTTATTGGACTTTCCTCATAAGATAAGGTTTCGTGCCATGTCACTGTTCATGCAGATAGGGGCTCTCTTGAACATATCTGTAAACTTCATGAGACCACTTCATGTTGCCTATATTTGCTTCAGTCGCTAATAGAGGGATTACAGCTTTGTAATGAGTGTAGATGAGTTAGCATGGCTGACTTTTGGGTACTCAAGCCCAGGTTGATAATTTAGTCGAGTTATGAATGAAGTTTGAGCTTGAGAAGTTACTTTTAGTGAGTACTCTAATGAGCAAGTTTGTGCTATGCTCATAAATTATCGAGCGTTAAAATCTTCTTCATCTTAGGTCAGTGATATTCCAAGGTGATCTTTCGTGTGATCCTCTTACCAAAGCAGGCGCTAGCTCTGCTTGAGTACTTTGACCTGTTTTGCAACCTGGTTTTGATAGTCTTATAAATTGTTCCTGCCTTTTTAATGTTGATTAATAATCATATGCTTGTCCTAGATCATGTTTTATAGAGTTAAAACAATGCTTTTACTTGCTATAAAGTAGAATGTGTACTTCATGACACACTCCTCAGATATGAGAAAAGAGGGTACAAGCAAGCTTCTAGCAGTCTACTTGCTTTGTAGTTAAGCGTAGATCCAAATGAGTACTCCGAATTCCTCATTCCCCCCCTCTTTTTTCTTACTGTTAGTTTGCTTTCTGAGTATCCTAATATTTACAAATTGTTATTTTCCAGGTCCAAGGGAAGTTCTATGTCAGAATTGACCCCCTGGGTGAAGGGTCCAAGTGGCGTCGCACATTTGGCCAAGAAATATATTCTCCACTTCTTTTAGCATTCACAGAACAGGTACATGAAATCTGTACTTATAAGCTACTTATTGCTGATGGAGCCGCAAGACGTTTGGTGGTTAGATTTTTTCTCTTATTTTGACAGGATGGGAACACATGGACCAGTTCCCACGTACCAACATTTTCAGCAATTGAGCCTTCTTATAGTTTGCCCAGCAACATTGCAGTGCTTACTCTTCAGGTATGTAGAGAAACACCACGGCGATAAATCGCAGATAAGCCAGGAAGAGGTTTCAGATAAGGCTCTCTTCACAAGGCCTTTGCTAGTGCTCCTTAACTTGACGGTCTTTTAGAAGTTTTACCTTTTCTTGATCGTTGCAGGAACTTAAAGGTGGAAAAGCACTCCTCCGTTTGGCTCACCTATATGAGGTCTTAACTTGTTGCTTTAATTAATTGTCTGTGACTAATTCCTGAAGTAAGGAGCGTTGCATATCCTCGTTCAGAAATCTAACCCTTGCAATTTTTGTCCTACTTACGAGTATTATGTGTAGGTTTCTCATTTATGTTTCCTAATAATTATTACCCCAGAAGACATACACCATAGGGAGTCAACTGAACTTAATGACCACGCCCGACTTTTGATTCCTTGCAATCCTGGACCGATCACATTTTCAAAAAGAAGTTTACATGCCATCCTTGCTCTCATATGGCCGGCTTTTAGCCAGAATTATGACAAGTTGAATTTCCTGCTTCTGATGTGTGTTTGACATGTGCAAAGACCGGAGAGGATAAAGACTATTCTGTAATGACAAGCGTGGAACTGAAAAAGCTGTTCCCAAACAAGAAGGTAGATGCTGTCAATAATGCCTGATTGCGCTTTTATTTTTATTACAGACACCTAATAACCTTGCCTTTTCTCTTCAGATAACCAAAGTGACC